>JABMBR010004885.1:0-20111 GCA_018881525.1 Meteorus sp. PSUC_FEM 10030008
ATATATATATATATATGTGTATATGGATATCATTTCTACAAATTGATCAACATACAGCTTGTCTTGTTCCTCCAACATTTTTAGTATGGTCGTTTTTTTTTTCAACCCATCTCAGTCGTTGAATATCCACAAACTTTCATATTCCAGTCATTTGTTATCCACGTTATTATTTATGAATGAGAAAAAGTACAAGAGGGCGTGATCCATGATATTATTGTGTGCTAATTAGTTACATCATGAAGTATTTTCATGCTTGTGATTTCTAAACGAATGAAGCGGCCATTGTTCAGTAAAAAATTTACAGATAAATTGGAGAGGAGTACTTTAATGCAGAGGAACAATCATAATTTGTTCTCGCAGTTCATTTAACATCCATGTTCATTCATTCGATTGATGAGTCTGAAATTTTTTGATTGGTTGAAAATCAATTTTGATTCTCAATTTTACCGTGAACCGTCATATTTTTCGTTCCAAATTTAAAATCTCATGAAGATATCTGGATTTTTGATATGAATCAATAAATCTATTTCGTCTGAATATTTCAGATATGCCATTCATGAATTATTCCACAGCTCGTAGCCGGTTAGAAATAATCGCTTGAAACATTTGTCTCAAATATTAAATTACACAGTCTTAAAAAATGATAATCAACATGAAATTTGGCCGAAAAAAGTGTTTCAGTATTAAAAACAAAATGAAAAGTTCAAGTTCTTTTGTCTGGTTGCATGAAGTAGAATGTGAATACTTCCCACAATTCGTGATAATGAATGAGAATCCATTGATACTTGTGATGCAAGATGAATAAACTGCCAAATTTCGTTTTTACAATACACAAACTTTTGGATGTTTTCACTTCATGCATTCTCCAATTTATCTGATTGAATTAATTTTCTTTTCACTCGAATCTCGTTCATTTGTACAAAGCCAATGCAATAACTGACGAATCATAAAGCCTTACTTTTCTCTTATCATTCCCTATCTTCCGTTATTCATTACATTAATCACTATTATACATACATATATGTACATAACTAAGCATAAATCATGGAAAATAATTCCATTCTAACTCGTTTATCCCAACATCCCGACAAACACCGCCTCATATCCATTAATCAATTGGCAATAGTAATAAACACGATGACTAAACGTAAAAATTGAGCGGAGAAAATTAATGAAATATCTTTATGAGTTATATAAGAATGGCAATAAGAGGAAAAAAAATGAAAGAAAAAAGAAATAAAAAATTGAGAGGAGAAAA
Source organism: Meteorus sp. PSUC_FEM 10030008 (assembly GCA_018881525.1). Classification (NCBI taxonomy): domain Eukaryota; kingdom Metazoa; phylum Arthropoda; class Insecta; order Hymenoptera; family Braconidae; genus Meteorus; species Meteorus sp. PSUC_FEM 10030008. Next base: position 1,259 of record JABMBR010004885.1, read on the forward strand.
GTTGGTATAACGACTGAAGATTGGTGCGCGCAAACGATGTGCACATCGGTGGAAAAAGAAACAAAAGAGACGTCCGCGAGTGGAGATACGTTCAATATATTCTCTTGCTGTTCACGGTACTGGCCAACTTTTTACAAAACTTCCGTCAGAGACGAGCGTTGGACGCGCGAAATGGGGTTGCGATGATGAAGAAGAGCGGAGAGAAAAGAAGAAGAATGTGATGACGACGACGAAGCGACGATGCGAAATAGTACCATTACAAGTAGCGTACAATTTTGAAAGCGCGTGAAAGAAAGCAGGAGTGAGATAAGAGATAATACTGAAGTAGAAGGTTACCAAGAAGACACTGAGAGAGGAAGTTGGCTCCTGGCTTGGTGCGTGCCAAAAGGCGGTTTCCTCGCTTTACATACGAAGCGCGCTTCCTATTGTTTTTTTTCTCTTTCGCACTCGCACTCTTTCTCTCTTCGCGTTGAGTTATGGCACCGGTCCACGACGCCTTGCAGCATGGCCCCCACGGGGGCGCGACTCGAATGACTCTACTCTTGCGCAAGAGTGCGGCCAACCGTTCTGCACGTATACACGTCTGTTTGTGTATGTCTTGTGTCCCAGACGCTGTGGCGCGTCCGGACTTGATGAGCTTTTTCGCTTGCTTTGCGATAAAATAATAATACATCAACGCATGTTATTCTCAAACCTTAATAGTTTTTGTTTGTATGTGATGATTGATGAAAGTATCCACCAATGCTGATGTTGTATATTCATGAGTGCAATAAGAAACAACGATAGTTTCAATGAAGAAACATGTGACGCTTCATTCATCTTTGAATTTTGTTACAACTATGAGAAACTCTATTTTAATATTAAACCGTTGTGAATTGTTATGAAAATTTCATCATTCGATATATTTCGATTCGAAATATCAAAATAACGAAATGGGATGAATTATTGAGTTTACATATTAGTCATCTTAAAATGAGAAAAAATGAAATTTCCATGCTAATCAAATCAATCGAATTTATTTATCATATGACGTTAAAAATGTCCTGGGTTTTAAGTGAGATTTATTTTCATCCCTGAGATATATTGCATGCAAGGTGATCAAATATTCGAATCGTGATTCCAATTCATCTGGTTACTTTTCCATATTTACTGTCAAGAGTGTTGATTGATCATAAACGAAAACAGTCCAGTGAATAGAATTGAAAAACATAAAAATATTTGGCTCATAATATTCGTCATTATTACATCAACTTTTCATTCCCGACAAAATAACGACAAGAATTCCTATCTTTCAACTCGTTCAAACCGACATTCACAAAATTCAACATTTACAGTAATCTCCGAAATTCGAACACACTCAACAACGTCATCAAAACCAATCCCTCATCATCCACCACAAATTCTCTCTCTGATATAAGAAATTTAATCTTCAGAATTATCTTCTGTCTATTATGATTTTTATTCGAACGTTCACTATGTCAGCTATATACTTAACTTAATAATATTGCGGATGTATATAACCCACCCATTATCAATACCAATGCGCTTGATTACCATAATCTCTTATCGCGATTCACGATGTGTCAGTACCATTTATGGCTATCGAGATGAATTAGCTCCATGGAAATGTGTGAGTTCGTGTGTTTATATAAATTATGCATCATATATAAAGGAAATAAAAAGAGTTAAATAACTAAATATATATGTATACTTATATATATTATGCTTATAATGTACAAGACTTGTATACATCACTACCTACACTTGCTTATTATCAATCGCCATACTTGCTCAACTGTGAATGTACACATTTACTCCTGTTATGTGTATATTCCTCTCATATCTATTCCACAGAAGAATTCTTATTACAAATTGTAATTTGAGAGCTTCGTGTCATTATTCGTTGCTAATGACAGTAATGACTAATGAGTATCAGTATCGCAATAATTTGATCTTCTCTATGATTTGAATGGTGCGAGGCTCTATACATTGTATATTGTGAAAATTATGCAACGAATGAATATACATATTGCATACATACAAGTATATTGCAATGAAGATGTATTTCAGGTATTTAAATTGTTATTTCATGCACCTTTGTTCTATACAATATTTATGATTATGGAACGTAATTATATTTAGTGTATGGAAATAAATAAGGTCAATGATTTCTACCAATGGTGAAACAGAATTACTCGATTGGAATATCAATTTTGGATGTTGGTAATTTATTAGTGGATGCATTGGAACTTTAGGAGCAGACTTTGGTTCACTCAGTTTGTTATTTCTGCCGAATTTTTTTGAATTGAAAGTGGAATGACGAGGTGTTTTGTTTTACGTATTTTTCAGTTTGTTTTTGTTCTCGTTTATACTGTGTTTTCATCACCATCTGCGAAGAATGGACAATATCCACAGTGAAATGAATAAATCCTGATTATAATTTGTGATGTTCATTGAGATTTATATTGATAATGAGATCATTTGAAGATGTCAGTACGTACAGGGTTTTATTGTTGAGACATATTTGATTTTTGGTACGAAAATTGTGCAATTGAGTTGCATGAAACCAGTCGAGATTACTATTCTCATTTTCTATTGAGTCACAATTTGTTCACGAGTCATCATTCCCTCCTCAATATTCATTTATTCATATGTACAACTACTTTCACTTAGAAACATTTGCATATTTTTGTAAGAGACATTTGAATCTTGATTGGTGTTACTAGCATAATTCCTATGGAAGCATATTTTATGGATCGAATTTTTTCGGAGTGCGTTCCGTAGGTATTTATAATCAACGAATAATTATACGAACTGATGATTCCAAGTATAAGATAATTATACAATCCAATGGATTGTTTGTCTCAGCAGTAGAATTATGGGGTTTTTTTTCCATTTATTATTTATGTAATGAAGTTTTACTGAAAGCGAATGAACGCATCCTACTAACATGTTTGGATCATGAATGAAGAAACATGAATTGATTTCTTCGCAAATTATCTTGAAGTGGAGTATTGCTCAGGAGATCTTAACTTCTAATTTAAATTGATTCAATTTTTTTTTGTCCGGGTTGTTCATGCAACCTAAAACTACTCTGAATTCGCATGGATGAATTATTTTGGTTGAATTACAGGATGGATGTTGTAGATAAATTAATGAGTGTGTTACATTTTTCGAATGTGAATGTGGATGTTTAGTCAAATTGAAAGAAAAAATTTAGTTTTTATTCAAGAGACGAGTGACATCTTTACATATGTTTCTTTGGTTCGTTCCTCTTCTGTCTCAGTATCATTTTTTTGTTCCAACCAATGACGATGTCGTTCATTTGCGCTTTTAGACACAACGTCCTTTTGCCCTCTGTCTTGTTTAAAATGCTCTAAAAAAATTTCACGATTCGTTACGGTCGCGGTTCACAATGTAAAAATATAAAAATATATATTTTTTCCGCTTCGTTTACTATTTTGAATAATGGATATATCTATCATATGATGGCACTTATAATGAACTGAGATCATTAAACGTCACTTTTAGAAATCTCCTCAACAACTGTTCTACATTCATATGATTTTTTTGTTTTTCGAAGCAAACACTACGCCAAATGTTTAGATGAGTGCCAATTTTTTCGTTCTTCTCTTCATTCTACAGAATATAACGAAAACTGTTTCTGAGGAATAATGTGAAGTATAAAAATTGCGAACTATGTTATGGGAATGAGCACGAAAAATTCAGATTCCATTATTGGAAGAGAGAAATAATTTTTTATTTGATTTTTTCATTATTTGCAATTTCAGATTTCTATCTTGTTGATTCTCAACAAGATTCCCAACTCTATCTCAAATTATTCTTTGCCAAGAGAAATCAACAGTATGAATCCCCCTGAAAGTGATTTCAATGCTTCTAGTCGCGTAGACAGGGGATGAAATATTTTCTAGCGATGAATGCGCTGACAATCGCATGTAATTTTTGAAAAAATTCAAATTCCGTAATGTAGAAATAATGGACTCTTGACAACAACTAAAATCAATAATATTTCAAAGGTTCTGAATTTCACGTAGGTCAACTGTTTTTACTACCTCTCTACCCCTTTCACGAAAAGTATCATAACTATCAAGATTTCTCGTCACTAACGTGAAATGTGGCACTTACATAATAGTGGCTCCACCGAAGTACTCCATACGAAGAAATGTAAAATCCTTTCTTTTTCAAACACTTAAAATGCTCAAAACACTTCACAAAAATTCTTTATTCCCCAAAATACCTACATTATGTTACAAGTTACTTCCTGAATAAGTTTCACTACCAAGTAAAAGGGTTGCTCTACTAAAAATAGTAATTTTCTACTTCACTATAACAAAGACCTCAAACCATTGACAAGAATCGAGCGAAAAACACATAAATAACAAAGCTAGAAATGAGAAAACAAAACACAACAGTACCATCAACATTCTTTGGAAAAAATGAAAATTCACAAAATACGCAGATGTTAATCTGGAAGATCCCCAAAATACTTTTTCTAGTTAAAATCTCTTTCCACTGCATCAATAGCTCTTTCATCTCAATCATTTCATTCTGTCACTCTCTTCCCAACAAATAAAATTCACTCCAATTATTCGAAATTATTCAAAAATTATTTAATAGCCATTGACAATACTCCAACTGTCCATAAATTGTACTGAACTGAATACTTGACATTGAGAAATTTCTTTACCTGATTTCCAAATTCAAAAATACCAATCCATCCACGACTGGATTTCATATAACCATCAATGCAATGAATGTTATTGCCTCGATCAATCGTGCGTATAAAATGAGATGCTTTTTCGGATGAATCAATCGCACAACATCCTCAATTCCAAAATGCTCCACAGATGAACATATATCGATGGATCTATTTGGAAATTTATTATATAATGAACATATCCATGGACAAATGTGTTTGTAATGTCAATATGGAAAGGGATGTTTGGTCAGTTTACTCGTTACACCAAGCGGAGTATATACATGTATATATATAGAAAAGCACTTGTGCACACGTGATTTATTGCTTTAGTGAACATAAATAAGGGAATACACATAAATATGGCGCACGCGCGGTTTCGCGGTCTGGGGAATTTACGATATATTATGGTGTATTGTCGGTTGGAAGGCCAATACCATATACATATCAGGCCTTCAGGCGTCTATTACACGCATATTTATCTATCTTACACATTATCAATGACAATGTAAACATGTACATGTGTATGTTGCTTTGTGTCATCGAAGAAATTATTCAATTCATTTCATGAATACAGTTGTGATATGACAGTTATGAGCATTTTCCGTCTGATGAGAAATCATCGATTGCATTGCGGTTGCAATTATAAAATTTTTTATTGTGAAGTTGAATAAAATACCGAGATTTAGGATGAATTACTATTCAATGTTTGTTTGCTGAGTAGGAAAACTATGAAAAGAAATGTGTTAGGCAAAATTATCTATTGAAAGATGAGTGTGCCAAATGATTTGGTACAAAGTGGGATAGTTCATCACTAATAGACCATTGACTTGTCTCTATATCATCAATTTTTCTTAGCTGTATTTTTTTTTTTCATGTCAGTTATTCTGAAATTTACTTCAGCACTCTACATCAGTCTCTTTCGCGAGACAGAAGTCGGAAGGAATGTCGAACTAATTTTTCTGATTTGAGAAGATTCAGAATTGTTCTTTATAACCCGATAGAAAACAGATGAGGCGAATTTCTTCACGAGTGAAAAACGGAAAACACAAAAACCATCTTTAGATCAAGTTCGGAAATTTCTCAATTGATTGCATCGCTACACTGAGAGAATTTTCGATCAAATTTTAACGTCAAATCGCTAGAAAAATTACTATATTGCATGGTAATCTGGGGACATTGTGGCAGTCAAGGAAATATTGTCGGTAACATAGGAATTTATGAAGGGCACCTATGAAATTTTACCATGTACATGGTGAAATTTACCATGCACTTGGTAAAATTTACTCCAAAATAATATAGATTTTGTTTTGAAATGTATTCAAAAATCACCATGTACATGGTAAAATTTACCATGCACACATTAAAAAATTATTGTGGTTTCGTGAATTTTCCCAAGTGACACGATATCCCCGAGTTACCATCATATGAGGGTAATTTTTAAGAGTTTCTTCTCTCCGTGTACGAATAAACGGTGGATAAGATTTTTTGATTTTCGTTCCTTCAGGTCACTTTTGAACATTGGGGCATGATAAACGAAGAAAAAAAATTGATCAATTCACTCATACGCTCATCTATAGTTCATTTTCATGCTTAATAGAACGAACCAAAGTGCCTCTCGTCAACTCCAACAGCGACATTTTTAAAACAGAGAGATCTCCAGGTTACTTACTGGATTTAACAGTTTTGCGCCCTCGTATTCTGTATTATTCATTATGAAGTCTCTATATGGATTGTTAATTATTTAACAACGGAAAGTTTTGCAGAAGTACATCAAAATTCACACAAATTTTGTTATCGTATTGGTAAAAACAAAATGACGGATAATCTCTGCTAACAGACAAATGCGCAGGTAGTGATGAATTAATTTACCACTCATTAAAAATTGCAGCGGTGTCCACCATATTCATGAGTAGATAAACAACATAGAAATCCTTAACAACATTCAGACATTCTAAGCCGACTTAATTATTCATCGCAATAGTTCCCTTGCTGATGTACAAGGGAAATTATTCAAAAATTGATGATTGTACTACAAATCCCTTTTCATCATACAAATGTAGACGAAAAACTTTGAATATTTCGGTAATGCCTCATTCGATATAATTTCGATGATTAATGAATCATCACGAGGAAGATGTGCGTTCACACAGGTATATTATGTGTGTTGTGTGATTTCTCGCAACAGGTTTTATCTATATCACACGAGACGATCGACGGCCGTGACCGAAAGGTCGTTGAATTATGCAACATGTTGTGTTTGAGAATCGTTCACTAATACTATATACGAATATAAATAGGCATAAATTGTATAAAATAAAAGTTTGTATGCATATTTAATATTTATATACTTCGGGGAAAAGGAAAAATGGACAAGCGGTGATGAACACGTGTCCATTTTAGTTGTAGTATTAGGTAATTATATCACATCATCTGATAATGATTTGGCATATTCATCCAATATAAAGTCTTGGTCATAGTAATTTTCATAATTATAAGTACTGCATTACACTCTCACATAATCTTCATATAAAAATAGGCAAGTTGGATTATTACAGTAAAAATCTGATTGGTATGATTTGAGGTTAAGACAGTTCGTGATTCATCAAAAATTCATTTTTCACTTCAAGTGCATCAAAATCCATCACAGAAAGAATTTAATTCCTGGGACTATTGTGTTTGTCTATTGAGATGAGAATCCATTTGAGAATGAAAACTCGATGAATAAATGAAGTTGCAATCAATCCTTCAATTGTTGTGAATTCTCCCTCGTCGAGTCAATGACCACATCGATTATTTTTCTGTACAAAAATAAATTACATTTTATATTCAAATTTTTTAATATAGCACCAATGTAAAAACGTAATTCTTGACCACTGTCTCAAAACAAATTTATAGCATTTGATTCAAATCATTTTTATATAAGGGGTCTACACAAAAACTGGATGACTCATAAAGTATTCGTGTTAAGGAGAATTAAATAATTTTTTTCATTATCATGAAATCTTTTAGGGTCGTTAAGATTTGCAACGTGAATATCGTTAGTTCTTTATTCATGTATAGAATCATTATTTTATGTATTATTTCATTTATTCTCCCATTTATTCTTCTCCACACATAAAAATATATCCAATACATAAACATAATACATACATAAATGGAAAAATCTTTTGCAGTTGAAACGAGTTTTTACACAAATGATGTTGAGTGTATAGTGAATATATCCGTGGCAAAGCGAGAACCAGAACGAGAGGATATAATGTATCACTGTAGCAGAGGTTTCCGCTAACTCGCGTGTCGGCATCTCATATATAGACGTGCTGTATATTCCTCATAAGTATATGTGAACACATATACAAATACACATTGAACTATAATAAAATCTTCACTCGTGAGTCATTGTTTCTTTTTTATTCGCGAAAAAAAAAAAATTTATTCAATTTAAAAATGCAATAGCAAAACAATAATAATTCATTATATCGTGGAACTAATAAATCATGAATAACGTTCAGGATTTACACAGAGAAACACATGGGCGGTGTTCTCTATCATTATTCTTCAGGTGCAAATGTTCAATCAATGATGAATGATTTCTCTCTTTTCCCCTCACCTTTTTTATTTCTGTTTTACCATTCACATTTTGATATTGCCTATTTTTCTTTGAAGATATATGTGTGTATATATTTGTATATGGGTAATGAAAGTGCGATGCCAATGTTGAATATACGAATGATCAAATACAGATACATTTGAAATTATTTTTTAATCTCTATCGTGTGAACGTAACGACCGGATGGAATAGAAAATAATTTATTGAGCTTCACAATACTGGCAATACGTTCAGTCGAAAGATGGATTGATTATCAATTAGAATAGATGTGCGCAGTGTGTACACGTGTGAATGTATGTATGTGTATGTATTTATATAGAAGTATTGAAGTCTACGGCAGTGAATCAAACAGCCGGAGGATGCATGGCTGTCAATAACAGGTGTGTGCATTCGGATATTGCGGTCCTTCAAGCTTTCCAACAAATATGTCAGGACATGTATTGTCTGTCTATACAGGTGGATGTGTCTCTGTCATTTTATATGCATTATAATAGTTATGTAATAATTGTATGCGTTATTACTGTTAGGTAATGACAATTTGATATGATTTGAAAGATAATGTTCCGAATGATGAGCATTATTGACGGTCGTTTATTTCGAAATGGGATTGGATGTTGTTACTTGTAGTTAGTTGTTGTAGTTACAATTTCTGTGTTGAAGCTTTTGATTGGCTCAGTATTCTATGATGGTTTTGACTGTTACGTAATGCACAATCAATATTTTGATGGAAGTTTCTGCCATCAATAGTTACCTCAAAGTGGATTGATGCACTTCACAGAGGATTGGAGAAGTTCATTTCACTTTGCGTTTCGCAAGAGCATTTGTACAGTCCGTTCTATCAACTTGAATCAATTTTATTGTCTTCTTTGATGAGTGGAAAAAATTGTTCCATGTGAATAATATTGAAAGTAATTCTGTCGTTATCCAAATTTGTGTCGCGGCTATTTTGGAAAGATTTTGGTCAAATTGTTTCATATCAGTCGATAAATTTTTATATCCATTTGAAAACTCACTAAATTCTAAGCGAGAATTATAAATAGTGAAGTAAATTTTTTCTCTAATGAAAATCGCGTGACATTTGCATGGTTATTTGCAACACCACAGCAGGCAATTTTTTTCCTCTGTACATGAAGTAACGTAAATGAAGGAAAAATATTTTTCTGATCGTCTGAAATGAATTCGTGACTGCAAAAAAAAAATGTAATGTAATATTCAGAAAAATTTAAATTACTTTGGAATTACATGTACCTGATTGTCCACATTCATATGTATATACATTGCATAAATATAAATTTGTAAATTTTAATTAAATTCAGTATACGTATGGTGAACTTTGTATTTTGCGCGTTGTTTGAATTCCTGTGCGAGGTGACTGTGCCTTATACTTGGTCAAAGAACGCACACGTATAAACACCTATACACGACAAATACATGCGCAATATATATAGAGCACGGATACGATCTTGCGCAACCAAAGTAACCTCGACGATGTCACCACAGGAATTCTCAGAGTAATTTCAACCCTGCATAGTGACAACGACGACAACGACGAATATGACGATATCTATAGTTGGATCCTGACTAAATACAACGTTAATTTATAGATAATTAGTTTTGCTATGCATTGGAGAATTTATTCACTGATATATCTATAGGTTGTTGATTATTTTTCTCAATTCTTATTATTCTCGAACTTAGTACAGACTTCCATCTCTCTCCCTGCATTTTCGCAATTTATTTTTCGAAACATTTCTAATAAATTTCGTAATAAGGAAAATTAAAAAAGTGTGAGTGGTTAAATTCTCGATAAAGTCGTCAGTAATTTCTCGTATTTCAACTTCGAACTTCATCGAAATGTCGCTTTGCGTGATGTTCATGGAATTGATGAACTACAATAAAACTTCAGGTAGTGAATGAACCTGTTGAAATTATTTTTTTCACACAATGCCGTTTGCCAAAACATATTTTTAGATCATAAAGACATACAATTTCTGGAATTAATAATGGAAATGAACTTTAGTGTTTACTTGAGTAATGCGAAAAATAAATACTTGCCAATGATTTACGAAACAGTTTTGATGTGACTTCAAAACTTGATAAACATCAGAAAAAAGTGTGAAACATCTGTCAAACTGTGTCCCAGAAAGTTGTAGTAGTTTCTGTAATAGTTGCCAAAGTCGATGTCAAATGCAGGACTTTATGTAACTTCGACTGTATAGAAATGTAAATACTGGGGATAAATGCGATAGCGACCATTTATAATGAACTTGCTGTAGAAAAAATATTTTCTATTGGATTAAACAGATGATGAATGAGTACAGTGAGTTTCATATGATGGAATATTCAAGAAGTCTGTTTGCTATTTCATTTATAGAAACGTTTGAATTTCTACTCACAGTTCTATTACTTCACCATTTTCACTCAACTTCATCGAAAGTTACATCCAGTACACTAATTGTCGTTCATTTTCTCGTGAAATGTGCCAAAGTCATGCTCCTTCTCATTAATTAGCTTACCCATTGTGTAATTATTGCAACTAATTAGTTAGACGAAATTACAGTTGAAGTGTAACGCGCCAATTTTGATAAATTCATGCAAAAATTTTGTTGAAGATTATTATTTAGTGACCTTGAAATTATTCTAAAATTCACTCCTACACCAAAAAGTTATAAATTGTGTATTGTCCATATGGAAATTTAGAGCACTGCAAAAATGAAGATTTATAAAAGGAGAAATGGCTCAGCACTGCATTGCATCTAGAAATCCGGTCAGTATCTTCTGAAAATGTTGATAAATATTGTTGACCAATAGCGAACTTATTTTCACCACGTTTCCCATCAATTTATGTATACCACACAGTTACATAAAATTTTGATCTCTCTATTTCTTTCTTCATCAATTGCAACGATGAGTTATTCATATTTATTTGGAAGTATTCCAAAATGATTTATCTCAAAAAATAAACGCAAAGATTGATGAGTTGTTTTACAAACTCTAAAGTGCAACTGCGGTGCGACAACACCGACTCATAAATCAAGTGAAATAAGAACATAATTCCACTCGACAAGGTACGAGATTACTAAATCTTTGCTGTTCTATTCAAGACGAAACCCAACTGTCTTATGGTAAATAAACAGGAAGCTACATTGATGACAACTGTGGTCTTCGTGAATATTTACTGAATGCCATCAACTGTTATTGAGTATCCTCAAAGGTCTTCAATAAACCGAAGTGTTGATGTTCCATCTGTATTCTGTTGAATCACTGGTAGAACTTTGAATCAACACATGAATCCCATTGAACCAACAACCATGACATCTCAGACTATTTCTCGGTGCAATAAACCACTGTACAAGTAATAGTTCCTGGAACCTAAATAGAAATGCAATTCTTCGATAGAGCTGTAAAAAAAAAATTAACCCTCCATTTTATGAAAATATATATCTTCCTCATACCTCCAATGCAGTTTATCCTTTCAAACTCCGTCCGGGACTCAGCGCTTCACCCAACTTTTCACTGACGATAAGAGAGTGAGTGGAAAAGTGAGGAAAGAAAAGGAAAATGATGTGGAGAGAGGGAGCGCAAAATAACATGCAATCAGCTAAAAGCATATTTCATCCCCCCCCCCTCACCTTTGAACAATTGAAAAAGCTAAGCGAAGAAATATGTTTCTGAAAAATGACAGGAAAAAAAAATGAAAATTTGCAATCTCTCTTACTCTTTCATATGTAATTTTTTTCTTCTATTTTTCTTTCCATATGTATATGCGCCTATTCATATATTGATGGATATATGTTTATCATACATTTACCGAGTTCTTTTTTATTTTTCATTCATATTCCACCGAAACTTATTTGCCGCGTCAAATTGCGTTCTCTTTCAATTTGAACTCGAGCTGCATTTTGATTCGCTGCCAATGAGTGGAACGTGATCACGAACAATCGTTTCCACTTCAAAGTGTTTTGTGGCGTCATGCCAAAGAGTTGGTATACACATACACATAGGTATATATATGTATACACCTTTCTATGTATACACTAAAATAGTTATATACAAGCGTACCTTTGCTCTTTAACAAATGCATATTCATATTGGCATATTCATGCTCTTGCTCACCACTACACGAAGAAGGAATAAGGCAGTTAAGTTCAGTGAATGATACTTGGATATTTTGGTTGGGAATTTCAGTCTGATGTTGGTTATTGTCTGGATAGAAATTGCAATGGACCATTTGAGTTCTCGTTGATAGCATGAAAAAATGATTGAGATCAATTTAAAGATGAGCTTTGGACTTTGCTTATAATGCAACCTGCTCACACAGACTTCTTTTTAAATTCCAGGAAGATCAAATAGTTTCAAATAATGTCGGAAATCTTCCACCACAAAACTACTGAAGAGTTCTGTCAGTTCAGGATAAATTTCTTCCTAATTGATGAGATATTGAACAAATGCAAGAATTTTGTTTCTCAATATATTTATGTGACTTACAACTGGATCATTTCGACTAATTCGATGTTCGTCAATCAGTTCTATGAAACTCCGGACCACACATTATCGACATTTGTCTCCTATTCCAATAAAATCCTACTTCATGTTGTCTCACAAATAATCAAAAACCGAAAATTTACGTTTATTATCACCATGGACAATTCTTCTAATCCAATTGCACTGCACTACCCATTCCATACTATATCACTTCAGTATCAACATACAAAATGTTGAATACATATTGAATATTATTTTTTCTTCCATTTTTACAAACAGCATTAAATGTTAAGTAATTAACACTCTCACAAACATAAAACTCGTCAGTATACAAATGTTATATTAATAAAACTTATCTATCCAGCCGATTTTATTTTTCAAATCTGGGTAGGGAAAGAATTTCACCCTCGAAAGCCCTTTTACAGAACTAGGGTCAGTCACGCGAGTCAGACTAGACTATACACCGTACATCAAACACTTATATAAACGCCTGTATATATATGGAATATGCATACAAACAACGCGTGTCACTCTTTTATAACGCTCGTCATCGGCTGTGATATCTTCCCGACACTTTTGTGATGGGTCGTCCATTGTTAACATGTATATGTATACATTACACCCCTCATCTTTGCAGTCTCGACGGGAAAAAATGCGGGCGTTCCCACTATTCATATAAGAGACATGCAAAAGTGTATGTTCATATATTTTTGGTGTACAGTCTTCACAATTGTTTGCTTCTGTACACTGTAAATAATTTCAATATAACAAAATTTTTCACTTTATTTATTTCTCCATCGATGCATTCCGTCACAAAAGCAATAAAGAATGAAAACGAGTGCATTAGAACTTCAATTAAACGTCCTTCCTCTATCGAACATGACATCGAATAAGGAAACATCGTGAGACAAACTGCACAAACATAACCTTCGAAAAATTTCACTTGTCGGCTCGCATGTCTGAGAAAAGCATTCTTTACAGGAACAATGGGTAATGTGAATTGATAAGACGTGTACAAACACAGAGAAACACTATGTACACGCGGTATTGAAATATTTGAGAAAATATGATGGGAAGCTATTCATGTCTTGTATAAAATCGACTCTTATCAAACATTATCGATTCAATTTTATCATGATTCTCCACGATATCTTCTTGTTCCGATGTACCAGAGGTATTCGCATCCGAACCATTGTATGAGGAACATTCCAAGAGGGAATCGACGTCAATCATTATTTAGTGTATGTTAGATCACTGGGTTGAGATATTTTGCACTCAAATGTTATGGAAAGGCAGAAAATATTACACTCCTGCAAACCTGGTCAACGAACTGCCATTTATTGAGAAAAGTCATTCAATACATTGGCTCACAGCAATCAATGTCTGATGTGTATATCAATAATTCAAACTTTGTCGTCTTGAAGAAATAAAACAAATGTGATTGATGAATCATGTGCATTTAGCATTGACATTGAGGGCTAACTACTTTCGTGATGAATACATTCAAGTTATATTGTCAAGGGAGAAGAACTTGGTTTAATAAAGTGAACTATCGGTTGAGTGGTCCAACTAACTTTTGATTCCATTTGTGATCAAACAGACAGACGAATTATTATTAACGTCATATCAAATATCATATTACACGTCACTCCTATATGATAATGAGAAAAATTGAATTATGCTCCGTGTTCACTGACACAGACGTTGATAACAAATACGAGAGTGACATTTCAAATTGTTCGAAACTCTTAATCAAGAATATTTCCCGAATTAAAATTATATCTCCACTAACTTACGCTCTTGTACTAATCAAGATGAGAACTTTAGATGGATCAGTATTCGTGATACAACTGAGTTGTTTAATGAATCCAGTAAAAAGTTCAATTATTTTGGGATGTGTTGATATTGTGATAAAAGTTGATTTGAACTTGTTCTATCGGAGAAATAATTCTCACATTAGTGAATAACACCGAGAGAAACCGTGGTGAGACAATATTGCGATAAAACAGAGATGCAGGAGAAAACAATGACAGAATTAAACTCGAAACTGGACATATTTATGTTATTTGGTTTTTGTATTAGGATATATGTACTACTGCATCACATTATCATTTAGTCTCTGTGTAGTTCAATTGTTTCTATTTTATGTGTCGAATGACAAATGAAATTGGGTGAGGCGAAATAGGAGAAAAATACAGGGACGACATAGCATGAGAGACAGGACTATGTAGAAATATTGTTGGCACGTGTGTATGAGGTTGCGGAAAGTGAGAGAAGTGTGAGAGAGAAAGTAAGAGTGCGACACGAGATTTTTTTTTTTTTTTGGCGCAGGCTAAAGCTCCACGCCGGAACTATGAATCTCGGACACCCCGTAGTGCAGAGAATTACGGCCCACCCTTATTTATAGTTATCGCCTTTTAAAGCGTATTTTCTGGCCGCGAGAGGGTATGTATGCGCGCGCGGGACATGCAGGGATGAAAATTTAATACCCCGCGCCCTCAGCTCTCCCTCGCTTCAACGCTCGTGTGTGTGTTTCACCCTATCCATGTATATTTATAAACACAATATTACTCACACCTTTACTGTTCTATGTGAATAGCGCGAGGCCGGATCAACGAGGAAAAAAACCAAACATCCTCTGCATTTTTCGTGAATGACTCGATATTTTATGTTTTTACGAATGTGGAATGGGATACTTTGGATTGGAAAATCATTAATGGAAATCGTTGTAGAATATTCTTGGATTATTGGTCATATTGGGGAAAATGGGGAGCATTACGAAGACGAGTTGTTTCAATTATTTCTTTCTACGAGACTAATCGCTCGGAGGAAAACCCCAACATTCCGCGATTATCAATGAGAAAATCTTCTCTATTGTCTGCCCCAGATTATTCCATCATTCATCAATGGCTTCATCATGAAAAAATATTCGAAATTGTCTCTGCATTCATTGGAACTTGAAACTTTTCTAAAATTTCTAATTGCTAAAACAGCATTTTTGAAACATGACGAAGAAATAATTTTTTTCAACTGCACTAACATAAATTTGAACTTGAATTTAAATTTGAAGAAAAAAAAATTCAGAAATAGACACGAAACAATAAGTCAGTCATTTTTCTTCTCTGTTACACAGCACCGAACCTCCTCTTTCTAAAATCCAAAATCACTTCTGAGAAATCATCAATACTAAAGCTCATAATTATCGAAATGACATTTGAAATTTAGCAAACAATCTCATTTCCTATTCCATCTCTCTTATTCTTCACTTTCATAATCATAACCGAAAACTTTACTGGTCTCGCGCGTGAGTAAGACAATTCCTTCGAGATTCAAACCAGAGTTCGGAAGCTGCATAACTATATCTTCATTAATATAACAATCCTAATGTCGTCCCACGAGTTCTTGCAAAAATCTTACCGAGACGGAGCGAGCCCTCATCTTATATACGAAATGTAACATCCGTGAATAATAGATCTTATCATCCATATCTTCACTCATCCCTTTCCTACCTCTTCCTCTACGAACTGTCAAATATTATATGCGTCATATATACAGTTCTGTATTCCTCTTCATCGTGAATGCGTAGCATTTGAATAAATGATGAAATAATCGTCCGTGAGGGCATATCATATATACGAAAATGTGTCCCAAGTTGAATCCAATGCCAATGCATTCGTCATGAAGATAAGTCTGACTGTTTTTAAATTTACGTGAATGTGAGCTTTTCCTGCACTTTCAGACGACCAAATTCAAACTAATGTTACCTTCCATCTTTATTCTACTCATATATACAAATATTCGGAGACAGACACACGTAGGAACCATCCAACGAGACTCAACCTGTATTATTCCTTTGTACTTTCTTGCGAGTAGAGACGGTGCTTTGGGGCACACGATGTTTCTTGACTCAAAGAGGTGTATAGGTGCATGTGCATTGAACGCAAGTCCGGAGACTGGTAGAAGATGAGAGTTGATAGAGACAGAGAAATAGAGACTACATAACTTCATCGTCTATGCCTTCGGGTTAGTGCTTTTCACTCTGCACCAACCGTTCTATAAACTACTCCCGACCTGGATAATAAATTAATAAGTAATTTAAATGTGAATAATTCATTGTTGTCTGATGTTATCAAGTGCAAAGTATACATGTGGACATGTACGATTGCCCATGAACATGTTTAATTATCAATAGATTTTTCGTGTGATTTTTAATAAGTTATCGTCTGGCATGACATGTTTTTAATTGTTGTATTTTTATTTTGAATTGTTACAGTTTGACGGCAGCTCCAACGTACCCAAACACACTTTGGTAAGTGACACAAGTGTATAATGTTTATAAAAATACGGGAATTGAAATGCGGGAAATTATATTGAAAGCGATAGAAAAATCTCAATTAAATTATGAAAATTATTTATGTGTGGATTCAGGAAATAAATGTGCAATTCCCTTTTCTTTTTCATTCGAATGCATCAACTATTTTGCCGTGTTTATTTTCAACTATTTATTTATTCCTGGTGATTTTGGTGCGATTTATCGTTATAACATAACAATACACCATCCAAATAGTATATATATATATACATACATAGTTACGCCTGAAACATGGCGCGCTGTTCGTTATCTCGACGGCTGTGGCGCTTTCGATTTATCTTCTCACATAAATAATTTATAATCCACGAGCATGGAAAAGCGCAAGAGTGCAAGTAGAGAGTAACAGAGGGGCAGAAAGGGGAATTGAACACCGGGAAAAGTGTGCGTCCCTCATAGTAACCGACCTCTGCGTAACCTTTTAAGTTGGTTTGTGGGCCGATTTGTGGCGCCCTCTTTGCTTTCAACGCCATTGTGATATATGTGCATGTATGTATGGGAAGTTTTACGCTGTTCAAGTTGCTTGCATTCATCCATTAATCGTTTCACCACTACACGACAATTTTATGCGAACATTTTAAGTAGATTATGACAACGTTGGATGGTTGAAGTTGGTTGGGGCTTGAGAGTTTTCACATAACAGTCGATCCAAAAATCATTTCAAGTTTCATAGTTTGACATTTTTATTATAAAAGAATTCAATTGAATTTGATCGCCTCAATATTATTTTCTATTCGTGAAAGAGAATTATCTTCCTCGTCAGTAGTGGTCTGACATCAGCAAGCAACAAAGGATCAATCCATGATCTTTATTGATCTCATAAACATTTGAGAGAATAGGAAGGTGATAATATTTCGGAATCTGAAAAATACTTGGATTACTTCAACATCACACTGCAATTGTCGACTACAAATGTGTCAACAGTTGTACAGCAGCTTAGTCAAGACATTGTACAAATCGAAGAATTGACAGTTTCATCATTTCCTACATCTACAAAAACAAATAGCCACATCTAAATAATTTTCCACACGATACTGTTGTTATAAATAATAATTGTACATCGGCAGGTTCAAAATGTATAAACTTTTACGAGATTAATCTCACCACAAGTCCAACGGGAATAGTGGAAATTTTTTAAATTAACCGGAGATAAAGTGAACGTCCCCAGAGTCAGTGGGAGAGGACGAACGAGATCGAGAAAAAAACAAAGACAAAAATAGAGAAACGTTGTTGGAGAGAAGGGAAAATATTCCTATCCCTCAATCGAGTGGTGAATGAATTGCATAACGAAACGAAGTTTATATACCCTATTTTTACTACCTCAATAATATTCCTCTCATCGTTCCGTGTCACAATATTCAATTTATATGATTGGTCACGTGTTCACCCGGCTATTCGAACAATATCAAACCCTGCACTCAATTACGTAAATTTAAGAAAATACTCATACAGATAGAAATGTTTAAATACTTGATATGAAGTAGCAGACGGATATCTATATCAGTATTGGATTTGTCAGCAGTTGCTGGGTAGCAACGCGTTGCTTACGTTTATACTCCTGAAGGTAGCGCCACCACTTCGAGTGTGCCAATCGTTGCTTATATCACTCGGTCTCCAGGCTGCTTTCCTGCACCTGCGCTTGTGCTGACATTCGCACGTATATATATATATA
>JABMBR010004886.1:0-20104 GCA_018881525.1 Meteorus sp. PSUC_FEM 10030008
TATATATATCCATTCATATATTGCTTTTTATTTTGTTTTCGTTTTGGCACTAAAGAATTTAATTCTTCCATTTATATTAAGATAAATATATGAAGTATATGAAGAAAAAAAGAGGAGAAAACAAAATGAAAAACAGAACTCTCACAAATGCCAGTCAGAACCACATTATAACAAAGCAACGAGGGAATAAAAAAAAAGTATAAAACAAAAGTTGTAAATGATATACATAAATATAGATACATATAGATATATATCAGTTACTATTTTAATTAGATGTTACTGACACTACTTGATAATTATTATAACTAGAATCGGCGAAATATCACTAATTTTGCATATAGATGCCTCAAAATATTGAATATTATTGGAATGCAGTTGAACCACGCAAAATATATGTAGGATATATATTCATTCATCATACATAAACTCAATCTCTCAATCACTAAGCAAAATAGAATTAATATCTCGTACCATTTGTTTTCTCCAGGATTAAATTGAATAATAAAATGACACAAGTGCTATTGAAGCTTAATACATTGAGATCGGCTATCAGATATGCCGAAATGACACGAATAAACCATTGTTATGTAAAAAAAGAATAAATTAATAAAAAATTAAACAGAATCATCAATCATTTTCAATAGCAAAACTGGAGTGAAATCGATAATGGGATTTTGCATGTGGGTACGTATGTGTGGCATGTGTGTATGTGAACGTGTGTGAATATTAAAAGTAAAAAAAAAAAACAGAACGATATGCATGGTGGAGTTGATATTACTCTCTTGTCCCCTTCTTCTCCGTTTTCTTTCTATCTCTCACACCAATTTGAACTTCTATTGGTCGTATGAATAAAATCTATATTGCGTGAATTTGGCGGAGGAAGAAAACTCCCGACGTTTTACGTCCTTATATACGAACGCTTGACCGGCGTTACAAACAGCCGATGGAACACATATAATGCCTGATACACAGAGATTTTTTTTTTTCAAATGAAATTATATAGACATATATATGTATATATATCTTTACGAGTTTGTGTATATGAATGATCAAGCGATAAAAATATCGAAAAAACTATCAATTCTTGTATATTGAATTATCGACATTATTTTCTTTTCCTCTGCCCTTCGTTCTTTTTTTCGAACGTCATTATCAGGAACTATTCTGTTTATTTTTTCTTGTATATATTTTCCTTTTTCATCGAATATAAATGTGATAAGTAATATACTTTCAAAGGAAAATAAAAGTAATGTAAATCATGAGCGATTCATCAATTTAGATTGTACAAGCTGATGAGAAGTTAGCCAGCTGTTAATTTACAATGCAGCGTCACATTAATATCATAATAGTTAATAGAAATTGATATACAATCAAACGTAGTGCTTCATCCCTTCCGTTTTTTTTTACTCCTTGTTCATCCCAATATTATGTTTAAACCTTTTTTCTTCACTTATGATGTAATTAAATCGAATGACTTCAAAATTGTCCCTAAAATTTTTTTTTATGGCGTAATCAATATTACTCAATGATTCTAGGAAGACTATGATTGACCGTAGGCTAGAATTCTCAGATTGGTTCGTGTCTCTCGTAAAGTAGTCCTAGCTATTGATGCAGTTTCAATATGTGTATACGTCTATATATAGGTATATGCGTGTAGGTGTGTTGAATTTCTTAAATTTTCGTTTGGGTTTGATGTATGAATAAAATTGTCGACTTTTCAGTTATAAATACGCTTCAGTCACTCTGAAGCTGAGAACAAGAATTTGATAATGTTGTGATACATTCGAAAATAAGGAAAAATATAGTGAATCGTTTCAATTTATTTTTCCTTCCCATTAAAGTAAATTCGATGAGATTACTCTTAAAGAGTTGGGGTAAAAATTCGAAATATTGAACAATGAATTCAATTTTTTCGGTCGATTATTTTGTGGTCACACCGATGAAATATTGTTTTTAGCAAAACGCAAGTGAAAACTTCAAATACATATCAATGTAAACAACAATGTCCGAGAAAACAGTAACAGTCGCGAATAAATGGCAAGTGCGTAACTCTTCTAATAGAATAGTAAGCATTATGTTTGATCCTGTACTAAGCTCAGATTACAATTATTACTGGATTACATTGACGATTTGGTTGTCCCGAGTGTGCAATATGTTTTGGGTTGTTTTGCTCTCTTCCACTTCTTATAAGTTACTATTAATTTTCTTTTTTGTTTTGTCATTAAATATTACTTTAACAGTAAGCAAAGTGTATCTATTACGTAGAGAGTGACGATATAATTCTATACATATTAGGATAATAAGACTTTTGAGATTGTAAAAATCATCAAAAAATCTATCACAATTACCATTTACGTAACAAGTAATCCGCATTTTTTTGTGTTTCTCTTTTAGTTTTTTGTTATTTTTTTTTTCATTTCATTTTCATTTTACTTTTTAAATATTATTGTTGTAATTCAAACATCAAGGCAAATAAGGGGTGAATTTCAACAGTGGCCTAAATTAGCCAAGTAGTCTTCCACAGATAAAAATATGTAAATAGAGTAAATCTATACTAAAATATTCAAGTATATATAAGGTGAGCGTAATATAATAATTTGGTGAGGTAAAAGACCCTCTCGTTAATGGTCGTCCATCCATTCGTTTATACTAAGAGCTCCACCATCACCCCCTTCAATCAACTTCTATGAATGTGACTGGCGGAAAATTTGCAACACATATTCACCACCCCCATTCCCCTCACTTACACCTACTCACATTTAGTATATATCCACATAAATAATCATTTAATTATGATGATTCATTTTCGATAACTCGAATTTTTCTATTTAGCGTACCGTTGGAGACTGATTTATGGTGAGACGCTGCGCGTGCTGGTGTCGTTGTGCAAATCGGACATGAACACACTTTTATTATTCTTATTTTTCAACTTATTCCTCTATTTTCGCTTTTTCTTTTACTTCGATCAATCTCCCATGTAGCATCGACGTCCCCAGCAAATTAGCTCGAATGACTCAATACCCTCTTAATTAATATTTACCTAGCAACAACATCAGAAACTCTTTAAGGACACAACTTATCCTGACGATACTATTATCACAGGCTTTATTCATTTCATAACTCTGCTAACCATGACTATTAAATATTCTCAGAAGTTCATTTTTTTTTGTTGTATGTTTTTTTCTCTTTCTCTGTGTTCATTATTAGTTCGCATTCGCGGTAAACATATGAAATCAAAACTCCTAACGGTTATAGGATGAATACGAATTGATTTTTAGAGCTTAGGTAATAACTAGGCTTGTTCAACGCTTATATTTTACGAACTCAATTGTCTATATATTTCCCTGCTCGATCGCCTATCAACCATCGCCTTCAAAGAATATCATTTCCTCTCATTGAGAATTTGAAATTCGAAAATTGCCGTCCTCTTGTTAACTTGTATACATTCTACTACGGAAACAAATTTTCGCTTATTCCTCTTTTTCGTATCATTCTGCAAATATGTAAATATTTGATACACACATAAATCTCTCGAAGCATAAATATGAATATACGCAAATGCGTGACAAACTAACATTTGGTACGGCAAGAAAATATGACGGTAATTATGAAATAATTGTTGTGGATGAATACATATATGGTAACACATTACAACGAACTGCCAAATATACGTCACACTTGTCCACTTCAATATTGCAGAAATTCCTTACACCCACACTTGTTTCAGTTATACCATTAAATCCAATCATAAGGCTGATCATGTAAACAACCCTAAAAAATATGTTCATTTCTATATATGTAAGGTTTTTTTTGTGTTCCTCTTTTCTTATTCCTTCCAGCATTTTCTCCTTTTTTTTTCCTCATTTTCAATTTAAGAGAGTATTTTTCGTTTCGCATTTCCACTTTTCTTCTTGAATCTTGTATTCTGTATATATACATAAATAGAAGTTGTTTAGCAAACGGTTTTTTTTTATCATTACTCGAATAACGGTTTAACTCCCTGACACCAATAGTATATATTTATATATGAAATTATATTTATATATAGTACTGATTATGGGACTTCATGTAATACGTTATTTCGATTTGCGTCACGGATTTTGAAAAAGTTCAGAAAAATCCCGCGCGCATTTGTTATCTTTCCCTATCATTAGATTCTTCCTAATCATATCAATCCTACTAACATGTCGAAACTATTCCCATTATTTCTCCTTCATCGAATAACACACAATGACATTTATAAAGTCTGTATGTCGGGTATATCATCGCCTAGCACCACGAACCAATATTATTTCACGCAAACGCGCACACTCACACTGTCACACGTAAACATGCATTCAACAATAATAATTGAAGCATCCTGAGTAAATATTGTAACCATTATAGGTCTTGCCTAACTCAATAACAACGCACGATGGGGACCATATTTTCAAGGGTCAAGTAATTTGTTCCTCTGGTTCTTAATTCTTTCCTCCAAGACATTGGTGTTCGATGACTTGAATGTTTTTCGTTCCCCACTTTTCAACACTAGAAACATTTTTATTTATCCTTCCTTCGTTCTGATTTCAGAGATTCTTCACCTTCGTGATGCTTGACGAAAAGTGCAAATGATTAACAAGTTGAAACAGTATTTTCATTACTTCAAATCGTGAATGAATTCAGCATTTCTACAAGAAAGTTATCTCATCTCTCATCTCCTAATGGAAGTCTTCATATTAATTTATCATTAAACTTTTTTTTATATTTTCGTTTTTTTTTTTCCACCAATAATCTTGAAGTTATAGAGTAAATCTAAGTCTGTATCGAGATACAAATATATCTTTTCACTACGATTGCTATCTACGACCGCTGATATTTGACTCGAATGAAAAGTTGTTTTTTTTTCCAATTCCATTCACTATTGAGTCGTATGATATATAACATATTGCAGGACACCACTGAATATTATCCTTAAATATTGATTTTCGAACTCTCTAATATACATCCATTAATTCTTCTCATGTTACACACGGAAGGGTGAGGGATTGAGGGGGTGGGATCGAGCGCTTGAAAAATTTGAGCACAACTGATAAGACAGTATATAGGGGGAGATGATCGTGCTCATAATAATACGAGACTAGATTACTTTGATTTATGATCCATTACTTAAAATACTGACATGTCAAAAGTGATGTTCAACGACCAATTTTGACAGAAAAGGCCATTGTAAAATTGCTTTCTGAGCTATTCAAGCCAAAACGCGTCAGACACACACACCACGCCGGTCCGCGATTTGTCTACAGCCAGGTGCTCCTACGGTACACTTCGAATCCATATTATTACTATTTTTTTTTGTATGTTTTGTTTTTCATCGTTAAAATCCTTGGCAGTTTACCAAATGCAATTCACTAAATAACTATTATACTGATGTTGGTCGGAGATGTATAATGAAAACTTCGCTCCTTAACTCCAATTCCGTTCGTCTGTTCTTCCAAACCCTCCCTGCTACGCGCTATTTTTTCATATCCTCTTTCACACACATTCGTGACAACTGCCGCAATCTCTTTCCGCTTCTCTCTCATATTACTTTCATTATTAAGGTGGTGATGATTTATACTTTTATAACTATTAAAGCCGCATGCTGTGTCTCTTCTTTCTTTAACGACATCTTTGTAATATTTGTTTTGTTATTGTTTCTTTCGGTTGTCTTTCTTTTTTAATTTGCTATTGCTTCGATAGGCCAGGAAGTTGGCTGGCTGTTTTTAATATTCTGCCCGGTTTACCTTTCGTTGAGTATGCTGCGGTCCCAAAAAGGAGTACCGCTCGCAGGAGGAAGTTGCGACGTTATCATTGGTCTTGTCCCACCTCATAATATATAAAGAGTGTTTAGCACGAGGACGTGATGATTGTTTTTGGCCAATGTTACTATGTAACCTTCGGAAGTTATTTTAAGGCCGCAGCATCGTGATACCTATATGATAGAATCAGAGATGAAAATGATTGAAACTGGCACATTTTACAGCAGTGGTTATATTACATATAATTATGCAAAACCACTTTTACACATCACTTGGTGCCAAAAACGCTATGAACCGACACCAAACGTTGGCTCGAAATATTAGATGAAAACACCAATATGTGCATATAAAATACGATGATATACGAATCAATATTCATGCAATTTCGGAAATATCCATAGAAATGATTGATGAAGAATTACCTTCACATAAGGACACTCAAATTCAGAAATAAGTGAACCATCTCGTGAAAATACGGCAACGTGAAAGCGATTACCATGAGAATCGCCTATTAGGACATCTCCTGCGTCACTAATGTCAATCCCGTTGGGGAAATTTGTTATATTCTCACAGCCAATGCGACGCAGAAAATGGCCGTCTTCGTTGAATACCACAACGCAATGTCCTTTGAAATCACAAACAAAAAATTCTTTGCCTGTAAAAAATTTATACAAAATATTAACCTCAGTATGAACATAGAATTATTTTCATTGGAAGTTTGTTAGCATATAAATATATGTGTATTTTTTATCTCACCACTAATAGCAATATCGCTTGGCTCTCTCATATAGTCGCTGCAGTCGAACCAATTAAGAAGATTACCAGTATCGCTAATAACGAACACAGTCGGTGACACACTGTCGACAGCCACAATCTGTCCCTGACTTGTGACGGCGAGTCCCGCCACAATATCGATGTAACGAATTGCTATTTTCTTTATGAAATGTCCATTTTTTGTAAATATTTGCATTCTCGAACGTTCATTTCCACGATCACACACAACAAACTTTCCACAATTCCTCATAACTGCGACCTTCCTGGGATACCATAATTGACCTTCTTCTTTACCTGGGATTCCGAATTGCGATTTGAATTGACCAGTTTTGTCAAATATCTGGAAAAATTCAACTCAGTCAAAAATTGTTCTTGACACATTAAATAATTTCATGCCCTGAAGTACGTACTTGAATCCTGTGATTGTTAGTATCGGCTACGATGATATCTTCATCTGTGCCAAGGCAGAAACCATGTGGCGAATTGAATTGCCCTTTACTCGGACCAAGTTGTCCAAATTTCGAACGAATCTGCATTGGCGTTTGTTTTGTGTTAGGAGAACGTAGATGATTATAATTCCCAGATCCTGTACCAGATCCACTGTTACTAACGCCCTGCATACTATGCATTGATTCACCTTTAAGATCATCTGTAATATTCATATTTGTTTCAAAATCAATTATACAAGATTGTGAAATGTGACCTAACTATGATATACTCCAGATAACGTATGGAAATTTTCAGATCTCACACCTGGACCTTGTGATAAAATTGGTGATGTTGAATTCGACAATGATTGATATCCGCCATTCAGCAAAGTATTCGCACTCAGAGATCCAAGATTTGGTGGTTCAGTCAATACAGGAGATGGAACACGACCCAAAACAAGACCTCCACCACCGTTGAGCGTTGGATTCCCCATATCTTGAATAGAAAAAGTCGCAATGAGCCGTTGTTTCAGAATACAACGTGAATAAATTCAGTTGAAAAATCCGAAAAAAATTAATGACCTTCGTTGCCAAGAGAATTGCCCAACTTGGCCAGTGCTTGTAGATTGTTGATGGCGTGACTGGAAGTAAGATCTCCAGAAAGTAAATCGGCCAATGTGAAGGACGGAGTTGGACTTGGATTTGCGCTTGGCGGAACTACACTGGTATCATTGAGTTCCACTTTCTCCGCGAGACTTGCCAATTGTTGGAGATTGTAAGTTTGAATACTGGTAAACCCGTGCATAGGAGGACCTGGTGGAAGAGAAACCGGTGGCGGCGGTGGTGGAACGTTCTGTGGACTCGATGGAGGTGGAATAATGAAGGATGGTTCACCTTCGAAGGAAGATTGCATTGACGTTGGTAGTGATATTGGAGAGTTGGTGCTAATTGTGCTTGAACATGGGACAGGAGCAATCTGATGACTCGTTACCACAGCTATTGTCGTTGTAATATCTTGGGTGTTATTGATCACTGGTGTACTCTCAGTCTTAAATTTGCCAAATGATTCTTTTATTACTTTTTCGAAATGATTGTAGTCTGTTTGAAATTCAATTGGAAATTTGATATTTGCTTTTGGCGTATTGTTAATTAAATTTATGAGATGCGTAGCAACTGTCCGTTTTAGTGTCAATATTTCTGTAGTGTCGCCATGCTCAAGTAATCGTGATGTAAATCGACACGCATTTTCAATTCTCTCAACTGTTTTTTCTACATTGTGAAGAGTTTCCATTACTTCGAGTTCACGATCGGAATGTAATTTCTCCAGTTGATCCAAAGCATTATCACGACACTTTTCTAATATTGCTTTGTAACTCTGAAATGTTTCAATTATAAGATCTTTGGCTTGATCATGTTGAGCTTGAAGATCGCTTAATCCATTCTCAAGTTGAATTGAAATTCGTTCGCAATCCATCATTTTGGTTTTGCTCTCGGATATTAATTTTATTAATTCCTCTTTTTGACGGCCTTCAGCATCTGTCAATCTTTCATATTGATGTTCGGGTGCTTTATGTTCGACCAGAAGACAATCATTGCAAATTGGTTCCTGTCGTATATTCAGAAAAAATTTCCAAAATGAACATTTTACGGAAGTTATAACGAACATTATGTCCGAAAAATTGAAATGAGCAGTTATTCCCAATGTTAAGGGATGGAATGAGTCTCAATGAATGAAAAAAATACATACCTGACATGTATAGCAGTAAAACTTCATATTTTCGGCGGGATGATATTCGCAAAATATAGGTTTATGAATGGGTACAGTTTTATTTGACCTTTTGAGGTCCTCGAAGGCTATAACTTTATGACTCTCGAAACATCTCATAAATTGATGTGCAGTATTGCAATTGGGACACAAGAAATTGGCACAATCAGAGCAACGCGCAACTGCATTCTCCTTGGCCTTGCACGATGTGCATAAAACTGTCATGGTTTCGATCGCCGACATATCCAAAATATTTGTGAGAACATAATCACACGGAAGTGATGCCGCGCCCTTAGATCCAATTATCGTTGGTTGAGCACATAATGGGCATTTAATCGAAATATTTATCGTCGTATCTATTGTAGACTCATCAACGATGAGTTTGTCCAAACAAACTTCACAAAATACATGAAGACACGACAATAATCTCGGAGAACATAATTTTTCCATGCATAAAGCACACTGTTCGCCGTCAACAATACTGTTCTCACGAGGCATTTCTTCCAAAGCATCACTGCTACTCCCGGGATTTGATCCTGCTGTACCATTGGTGCCATCAACCGTCCATTCGCTCATCGAATCAGCTCCATCGACTTCTTCAGTGTCCTGGACACTCGTAACATTATTCGTCGTGGCTGTTGATGCCGCCATGGTCATTGTTGATGATGCCATTATTTCACGTGCAATATTTTATCACAAAAAAAATATATATGTATTTATTCGAGTCCCCACAGATTACTTATTACTTCCGTCGGTGTGTTTGATTCTGAATAAACCACCGACCTTCACCTGGAACGAACCACGTATCCAATGGTGGACTGATAATCGTCACTCACACACACAATCACACACCGCGACGTTATCTTACCTTCTAACAATTATTTTTCCTTTATTTGAATTCATTTACTGGCTCATTACAATCCATGTAATATGAAAATTTGTCACATATACTGGACGTAATTCAAAATCGGCCATAATTGATCGATATGCAATGGGAAGAAAAAATGAGAAAAGAAAAAAAAAGACAAAACACGTTCAACAAATTACAGAACGGAGATATGATTGACGTGAACGATGCCGCAAACTTTTTTTTGTGTTAATTTAATCGTTCTGGGCATTTCATTTTGTAATAGAATACATCGTTTCAACACGAACGTTTATGGTGGTTTCGTTTGTTGAATTAATAACGACGTAAATGTTATGGACTCAAATAATTATTACGACTTATATGTAGTAATAATGACACACGAAGTGAACCTTATAAGATATCACCAGTGGACTAAACACACGACTTCGTTATGTCGATTACGCTTGTGCCCCCTTCTGCCCTTCACGGCCCTGTGTTGCACACAACAGTTCAACTCGTCCTCACGTTATGTTGTATGTATCGTCGATAGAGAGCCAACCATCAACTCGCGCGCAATATGATTACACTCGGATTGATGAAAACTTTTTTATTATTCTTCTACGTCCTCTCTTCAGATTAGATTCAAGCGTTTTGTTGATTGATTTCCCTTAGCTTTGTCGGACCGTGAAATCACAAGCGTCTTATTTTCCTCCTTCTTTTAGTCCTCTTCACAACAGCTCTCTGCGTCGAGACTGATCAATTGATATACGAACAGTCGAAAACCGCATTTACTTTTGCTTTTGCTGTGCTAGGAGCTCGAGCTATAGATGCACACAGACACGTACATACCATCTACACAATGCGCAAAACACGAGTCGTCGCGGTATGGATTATGCCATTGGTTTTTTTTTCTTCGAAATGCGCACACGAGTGTGTTTAGCAAGAGAGGGAGAAAAGAAGAGAAGACTGTGCAATATAGATACTATGTATACGTTGTGCGGTCAAATATACTTTATACGACGGATAACAACGGAATTAATCGTGATAGATTCTATTTTGACTTCGACAGTGGTTATTCACGCAGAATCATCAGTTGAGAATATACCTACCAGATGGAGCTGAATTATGTTTGAATTTGAAATTGGATGTATAATATAAGCAACAATTAACGAATATGATGAGGATAAGCTGAATATTTTTATTATCACTGCAGAAAATAGGAATATTACCATGGAACCATTTATTTTCGTTTCTATGAACATTCGAACCCGTAAAAAATGCTAAATGCAGAGAAATACGAATCATTGCTTGTGACCCTGACCATTTATGATCGACGCAAAAGACCAAATATTCCTGGAAACATAGTGAATTGATTATGAATCCTTCAAACAGAAATGATGGATATCAACAATGGAAAAGCAGCTGCAGGATTTTTCACCAATCGAGTTACTCCGCCTCCGGAATATCCCTTACGCGATTTGGCCAAATAGCTGTCGCCAACTCCTTCTTCCAATGCAGTTGCATTGTGAATGAACCCAAAAGCCTGAACGATACCGCATACCTACATGTATACACGTCATGAATATATAATTTATGTTATTATATTTACTATGCGACATTACAGTGCGGTTGTCATCAAACTGTCATCTGTCAACATTTACAATTCTTCGTTGTGTGGTTATTGTTATTAGGAGCTCATATGGATTGATGAAGATTGTTAAACGAAAACTCGCATCGCGAGTAGAATATAAAACTAATGTTTCATCTCATACCTAATTGTGGAAATATTTTATTATAACTTGTACCATTGTCAATTTTCGATATATGTTCATGTCATTTTTCTACATTTGAGAAATGTTAATAGTCCTCAACCATTATCAGTGAATATATAACTTGTTTCCCGTGTGAAGCAGTATTCTGTAACGTATGTCAAGTGATATTTATTTGTGGAACATGAATGTTATGGAATTAATCAGGATTGGGAAGGTAGAATATAGTTGATTAGGGGACAATTTAAGCAGTCCTAATCTAATAGTAATAAATGGATTGATGATATTGATGATATTTTCATAATCATGTAAGAGCCATTTTGGTTACAGGTTGAGAATGTCAGGATGTTGGAACGATATAGCAATAATCATTCTATAGGTACTCTATATTTGACTGCAACACATCTCATTTTCATGGATCCAAATGGAAAAAAGCAAATTTGGGTACTGAATACACATATAGCACATATAGAGAAGCAACCATTAACTACTGCAGGATCACCATTGCATATTAAATGCAAACATTTTTTGACAATGACTTTCATCATAACTAAGGAACGAGACTGCCATGATATTTATGTTACCTTGATGAAATTATCGTCACCAGGTAATCATTTGTGTTTCAATACCGTGGATATTGACAATCATCTGTCGATTCATTCGAATTTCATAACAGCAAAGAAGAATTGTCAATTTTGCTATACGAAAATTTTATTCAGGGATCGTATCACTACGTTCGAATAAGTTATTTAACATGATAAACAAGAAAATTTTCGGGTTCAATATACAAATTGATTGGAAAATTTATTCTATTGCATGGTGTATTGGAGTTTGGACAACTCTCCCATGAAGATGTGGAATTATTAATTATTGATTTCGAAAATATTTAAACGTTTTCATTCCATTTTTCAGTCCGGGTGGAGGATTTGTATTGTTTCAATTCGAGAGTTTGTAATAATTCAGCCACAAAATCAGATGGCTGGAGTCTATTTGATATTCAGAGCGAATTTCAGCGCCAAGGCTTACCGAATGCGGAATGGGCTTCATCTTATCTGAATTCCAATTATGACCTTTGTGATACTTATCCTAGGTACTTATATGTTCCGGAAACTTGTACAAACAATATTCTCCTAGGAAGTGCAAAATTTCGCAGTAAAGGTCGATTACCAGTGTTGACTTATCTCCATTCGAATAAGGTTTCTTTCAGTAATCCTCAAATTGACTTGAGTTAGATAATTTTAGATATTACAACATGAAATAAACTCAATGAATGAAAAAAAAAAAAAAAATTTTCATCACAGGCTGCAATTTGTCGATGTAGTCAACCGCTTTCTGGATTCAATGCACGGTGTCCTGAAGATGAACAGATGTTGTATCATATTCTCTGTACGAATCCGAATGCTAAATTCATGTATGTTGTTGACACACGCCCAAGGGTAAGTGCACCATTGTCAATCATCACCGTTGGATTCAACAACGTAAATGTGAAATGTTTATGTTGATGAATATATTCCCCGATCTAGATAAATGCGATGGCCAACAGAGCTGCGGGGAAAGGATACGAAAACGAAAATTTTTATGACAATATCAAATTTCGATTTTTCGGTATTGAGAATATTCATGTGATGAGGGCAAGTCTGAGCAAGTTGATAGAATGTACGTGTAAGCCATTCACAGCATCGTCTCGATTTGCAGCGGATTATTTGGAAACTGAAAAATAAGTTGCCTATTTCTCATTTCAACAGTACAACGCACGACTTCAATGAATACCTTTTCGAGTGGATTAGAGAGTAGTGGTTGGTTGAAACACATCAGATCGATTTTAGAGACTGGATGGTTCATTGCTAAGGCTGTGTCAAATGGAATAACTGTCGTGGTGCATTGCAGTGATGGTTGGGACCGCACTGCACAAGTATGTTCTATAGCTGCGCTGTTTCTCGATCCATTTTATAGGACGATACAAGGATTCCAGGTGAGAGTAAAAATAGACGAATGAGAGAGAACGAAAACATTCTTTTGGATGTATATCTATACGAACTTCTTAAAATTATAGGCATTGATAGAGAAAGATTGGTTGGCTTTTGGCCATAAATTCAGTGATCGTTGTGGTCATATAAATACTGATCCCAAAGAATTAGCTCCAATATTTACACAATTTATCGATGCCACATACCAATTATTCCGGCAGTATCCATATATGTTTCAATTTAATGAACATTTTCTTCTGACTCTGCATGATCACGTCCATAGCTGTCAACATGGAACATTTATTGCGAATAGCGAGAAAGAACGACAATTACTACGGTATTTTTTTACAAAATCGTAAATTGAACCTGCGAATACGAATGGATGTGATTATGATGTTCATCTATACACTGGTTCGCAGATTATCGGACAGAACCGATTCTTTATGGGGCGATATCGCAACCCATATAAACGAATACATCAATCCGCTGTATGCGTGCAATAAATATAAAGATGAGTGCAATAAAATAATGGAACCAAAATTGTCAGCCCAAAGTATTGAGTGAGGCGAACAAATAAGATTCTTGAAGCCATGTCACCGAGCAGTTTGATAATGTTGTGTTTTCAGATTATGGCAAGGTTTATATTTTCGATTTGAGAATGGAATTCACGCAAGAGAAACTGGTAAAGACTATCTCTTGACGCTTCACGATCACACATCTTCGCTGGAGGATCATATTAAGCTACTTCTCAAAAGGATAAATAACTTGAGTCAATTGTCAACATCAAATAATGGACAAAATAATAGTGATCAAAGCAATTGCAAATTGGATAATAAATTTTCAGAAGATGAAACAACCAACAACATAATTGAACAATCGACAGAAGAAGATAAATTGAAGATAAGAGCGTTAATAGATCAAGTTGAAATAGAGATGAAATCGGTAGCACTTGATTGGAAATCGAGCAACAAAGTTGAAGAGTGTGTTTGTTCTCTCGCATTCGATGCTTTCAATAAAAAGGTAATCGTTTCTGAATTCATCATTCGGTAATATCGAGTTCACTTCGGGTGTGTGAATTCCGTTCCACCTATCTCGTATTGAATAATATATTCTGATGATTTAATTGCAGAATTACTGTTGGTCATGTGGCAATGTGTATTGTACAAGATGTATGGGTATGAGAACTTTGTTGCCTGGACATTTGTCACAACGTACTGTGCCCACATGTAAAGCATGCTCTCAAAGTTCACCTATCTCGTCATCATGAATTCCGACATCATAATTGACATCGATTTATCCGAGTTACTATTGCAATTCAATCATTTTATGTATTGTGCAGGTGTAATGTTCTCATAAATGCATTCGATCGGTATTAAAGTGACAGAAAAATCACGTAAATACATTTAAAAGTTTGACTATATTTTCGATGAAATTATGTATAGAACGAAAGCGAAGAAAGAAACAGTAAACCAGACTAGGCAGTTTGATAAAATTTTATTTCATTCGTACACTCACGCTCAAACGTACAGGTTCACACACACACACACGCATGCCCTCCCAGCCGTGTTATCTCCATTTCTTTCACCTACTGTCACGATATAAGTATGTTCGATATTCATTCTCGATATAGTATATTCCCATCGATCTTTTATATTAATAAAATTCTGATGACAATCAACATGATATTACAATTTTTTCTATCTTTTTCAATATATTGAGAAAGGGGTGAGATAACGAATAGGCTGAACCACAGCTAGTTTAATACGTTACATAATATCTTTAGGATAATTGCGAACGTGAAAAAGACCAATTCATTTTTATAACGTAGTTGATTCACACGGAAAACATACAAGTTCAACAACTGAAACTGAACGCAAATGTTGTGAATAAATTTGAGTGTAAATGTGCATGAGGTAAGATCAATTTGGATATTAAAATGAAGCATGCATCGTATCCTCCGTAACACAAATTGTACACATGAGTAAGTAAGGTATCATTGGATTACAATAAACTAGACAAAAGCCGTAAAGTGATTGGCGACCATATTCGTGAATAAGTGTTCGCAATTCATATCAGCGATGCCTTATACCTACGAAAGATAAATAAGTAATGCAATATTAGCAGTTTGGCGGTGAGAATCAAAATTGAAGAGAAAAGTTTGGATAAGGATGCATTCACGCATACTCACATACACAGACTTACATAGATGAGTTGAATTAGTTTGTAGTGAAGATACATTGAATAAAGGATTCATAGTGAGTAACAAATTCGCTTATAATTTTTCCACGTTCATCAATATAGAACAGATTTCTCAGGGTTTACATCTCATAGGACGCTCTGATACTAAACGAAATCATGAGCTGCAGGTTCAAGCTCGATCTCACAATACACTTTTTTGTCGATGTTATGCTTTTACACGTTTCTATACTCATAAATCAGAACGCCACATACACGATTACCTTGTCAGTGAAATTAAAATTAATAACTGCATTGATGGTGTCACAATCGCATCAATCATGATGACAGGTGAATTGTGGAATGTGAATATATTACATAGAATTCGATGGTGATAATTTAACATCTGTTTAATACGAATTACCGTGGTAACTATTCCTTATTTATCTTTCTTCGACGAGTTCCATCCCCACCGCCCGTATATGTTTCCTATAAATGACAAAATGATAGAATTATCAAAAGAGTTTGAGTTTCGTTTATAATCATAATCAATATTAAACAACGAAGAAATTTACCTTATCAGACTCTAAAACTTGTTCAGTCTCAGTTACGTCGTCAGTTTCCCTGACATTGTCGCCGGATTCTGGCTGATTGTCCGTATCTAAACCATCCAAAGCATCCATATCCGTAGGCTCATTTAAATCTTCATGAGAATTTAAAAGTTCCTTAGTTTCAGACTCATCTTGCTTCTCCTGTGGTTTGAATCCCAGATGATAAATAAATATATGGGTGACAAATACGTGAGTGAAATTCCTCGAATCTCCAGTTACTACATATTAGCATATTTAAACTATGGTGAAATTCTAAATACCTGGGATGTGAAACAGCAACAATATAATAAAATCAATACAGGTAGACCTGCGAGTATAATGTATACAGCCCAAATCCAAGGATGTTCAGCCGTGAACGTCACGAAATAGCGCCATATACTCCACTAAAATTAAGAAAAGCAATGCTACGTGTTCAAAACAGTTACTTTTCTACATGGGAAAACATGATACTTGATCCTATGATTAATGAGGAATAATAAAATTATAGTCACAACTGATTTAACGGTTATCAAAATAGTAGCGTGGGGAAAGATGACAGCGAACACAGATTGTTTACATGGTCCATGATTATTTTCTGTACCTCCTGTGATCTCCGGTATAGATACCATATGTATATAGCAATGGGTATAGAACAATAGACAAAATAGACAGCCCACCAACCGGGCTTATGATTCATTGAGCGCATTATTCGACCCCACATTGTCGCCTTTGCGCACCCGCATCAACAGAAATATGTTAAATAATATGATACATGAGATCTTTCAACTGGATGGACGATTGCTTAGATGACGTGTTGACCCGTATATATGTATAATTCTGTGAATGGATTGATGAATATGAAATATACTTACACTTTCTTGCGCTATTCTCAATCGGTTAATTTCGAAAGTGTCTTCGGCCCATTGTTTGGCTACGTCTTCGTCATCTGTGATGATCAAATTGTCGAAAAGGATATCCGGAGACATTGACCAAAGCTCAAATCCAATGGCGTGCTGTCGATGAACAATGTATAACTCATACAATAATCCACAAAACAATTGGCATTCAAGCGTGACTGAACCATACAATCATTAGATAAATAAATTTCGTCACCCATACAAATGTGATCTCGAATTATTTTTTGCGGTCACAATTCGAAAGAACTGTTATAGTTTGATGAAAATTCACTTACGATTGTCGACATTTTGAAAGGATTTTTGTCGTTGAAATAGTCTGGATTAGCAATAAGTCTTGGTTTCCATTTTCCTTGATAGTTGAGATTGGTGATAAGTGGCGGCAGCCATTTTCCTTTGAATCTTGGATTTTTCATCATTTTCTGTTTATACGGACCACATCCAGCAGCGTTTTCGCACTTCGGATTCGGTATCTCTGGTGGTTCCCAATCCCCATCCATTTCTACATCCCAGTCGTCTGGTTTCACGGCATCTGGATTTGGAATTGTAGTTGGCTCGTCTTCAAGCCAATTATCAGGCATTTTATCATTCTCATCGACTATCTGGACTGGTGCATCTTCATCCCAATCTTCCGGTTTCACCGCAGTTGGATCAGGAATTTTTTCTCTGTCATCCCAATCCTCAGGTCGCACGTCGTTGGGATCTTCGATTTCAAGTGGTGGATTAACGGGTGGTGTAAAATCATCAAGAAGTGTGCCTTCATTAACAATTTTGTTGTCCACTTTGATTTGATAAGAGTTGTCTGGTTGCACAATGAGAGTGTACAGATGTGGAATCTTATCTTTGAAGAAGTCCTCCAAACGTTCTTTCGGTTTCTTACAATGCTTTTCTTCCATAGTTCCGTTGATCGGATTTTTGTGTCTAAAGATGAAATGAAGCTGGAAAAAATATAATAATACATTCATTTATGTACAGTCAGTCTTGACTTTTCGTAATGAATTATTACTTGTCGTATTGAATATAGTTAAATCGGGAGGGAATTGGAAGATAATCATGAGTATGACCACAGTAACAGGATGAGTCATCGGATTTGAATTGTTCTCATAATTCACAATTCCTTCTCGGAGAATGGTAAAGACTGATGATGAACTCATGATACTCATTTGGAGTGCGGTATCCACCGAAACATTGGATCATTTGTCAGATGAGATAGTCGATAAGCAAATCTACAGTGACCCCATTGAAATCTTATCTTTGAAAACAAAAAACGTGGAAGATGAATACCTTGTGATCGTTGCCACATTTGTCAGGCCCAAACATTATAGTGTACGGTGTTTTATCATGGAACATTTTCAAGTCGGCGTGAGCAGGATCTTGCGTGAGTAACTTGAGATACGCTCCACCACATTCTTGTCCCTCTTGGAAATTTACCTCATACTGAACTATGAGTGGTTTATTGTCGAATTTGAAGGGTTTTATCAAAGACGCTGAAATGGCCGCATGTCGCGCTTTACTTTTCAAAACTAAACCTGGGTCGCCGTCTTGGGCATTTCGTTTAGGTAGTTCAACTGCCCAAACACCTGGAGGTTGAAAAATTCAAGATTTGTGAAAACCATTATTCTTCCTCTCCTCAAAAATGAGTCTTTATATTTACCGTCATATTTCGCTATATCTTCATCAATTCCTTCTTTTTTCGCTTCAGATTGTATCCAGACGGATTTGAATTTTCCTTGGTCGTCAAAGCTCTCAGCTAAATAAGCGAATCCTGATACGGTCGGACTTGTATAAACACTTTTTTGATATTCCTCATCGGCAGCATCTTGATCATGCACATGTTCTTCAGCCAAGATATTGATGATTGATAGTGATAAAATAAGCACAAATGTGCTGATTTTCATTTTCGTCATTCGTTTTATTTTCTAAAATCAAATCAATATGATAAAAAATATTAATGTCAGCTTCGGGATATCAATAGTGTGAGGGTGTAGACTAATTATTGCCCCATCCGGTCAGCGGGCGTAAAATTATGAATGACTACGTGAAAAATAACTACAATCAACCGCATCTGAACGATGTGTGACCCGGTTACTATGTTCACTGGAAAAAATGATGCCGGAATTTTGTTGCATATCATATAAACTACACTTACTGATTTGACTATAATTAATTAACACACAACCGCAGTTGAGCACGAGTGCATACTTTTCTACAGCAGCTGATGAAATCGACAATATTATTGAATTAAGTTGATAATTCTAATCCAATCTATTTACACGTACAGGATGTTTTTTCGCCTTCATGCGTTCGGAAAGCTTCTTCTATAACTATACACAGTTGCCACACATTAAGTTATACCGAAAAACATATATATTAAGGAGCGCCCAGAGAGCGAACTCACTGTAAAATTTTATTCTCTTCGAACGCCATCTGTCAATTGATATGCCCAACTCCAATCGTTAAGGAGGTTCCCAAGTAGCAGTTGTGCACAATTTCTACTACGGTTCCCCCTTATAGAGTGCACTATGAATACAATAGCAAAAAGTTGAGATGCAGCGTAGATTTTCAGTGGCGCGAACGTGCGCAGAAGTCCGAAAATATGCCCATTGCGTCGCTTCTTAGATCTGGCAACGTTGCATTCTCTTTCTGTATATTTCTATATCTTGGACGTGGTTGTAAAGTTTAGTTGTTTTGAGGTTACTTTGGAGATTGAAAAGGTTATTTGGGAGATCGAAGATAGTTTATTAATAATGAGTTTAACGGCAGTTATTGATTTTCTAAAAAATGAGAACTTGCCAAAGACATAGCATTTGACAATACCAAAGAATAAAAATATAAGAAATATTTACGTCTAACAAATAATATATTTCTCCAAAGTTTTGTTTTGTGTTATCCAATATTTATGAATGAATAAATAATTGTTGACAATATTAACATATGGCGTATTGATATCGAAAAATAAATTATAATACATATTTCATTAATTTACAAGTCTGCATTTTTTCTTACAACAGCCTAGAGTTAAGCTATATGTGAACGGCTGAGATTCATTTGCAACTACTGCGCCTCCACAGTATTTCAAACCTCCCGCCCAACGCAAC
>JABMBR010004887.1:0-20093 GCA_018881525.1 Meteorus sp. PSUC_FEM 10030008
TATTATTATTATTATTATCATCATTATTATTGTTGTTGTTGTTGTTGTTGTTATTGTTGTTATTGTTGTTATTATCGTTGTTGTTGTTGTTATCATCATTATAGCGGTGGTAATAAGCAGAGGACCCGCAGAGCGCATTTTGCCTCCTCGACATATCTCAAATTACCGAGAGAAAAAACGCCCACACAAAATTTTTTTCACGTTCATTCCGCTCACCGAATATGCCTCTCATGGAGCCTCGGCTTCAACTCTCACCCTATATACTCAACATATCTCTCCTATTTTCATATATTCACTTGCGTCTCCGTCAGAGCGATTCGCCTTTTGACGAAGTGCTTCTTTAGTTTGAAAAGCCCGCGTTATTCAATACGTTAGACACACAACACAAAGCATTTCCGGAAGCATGTATAAATATATATAAGTATATATAATGAGAAGAGAGAGTGAGAGAGAGTGAGTGAGAGGGAGAGGGGGAGAGGGAGAGAGAGAGAGAAAGAGAGTGGAGAAGGGCGAAATTTAAGGGCAGGTAGCACTCGCATAACCTCATGGTCTCTTACCGCTAGTGCGATCAACGAATTCCAAGTAGAATTTTCGGTGATTCTCATCATGATTTTTTCTTCTCATTCTATCCCATTTCATTTAATTTGAACTATGGCCCGATGGGAGTGAATGACGGAAAGAGAAAAGATGAAACATGAGATAGGGATGGAACATACAAAGATTTATTTTTTTTTGCTTGTCGTGCCAAATATATATGTATATATTTTGACCTGCATTACAACTAAATTTATGATTTAAAATGACACAGTTCGTCGCTCCTAAGTCCTTACAGCCGAACAAATCCCTTGAATGGTAATAGTAATTTCGAAGAATACAGCCATTTAATTGTGTAAACATACATAAACAGGAACAGTTATAAAGTTGTGTTATGGAAATCAAAAGGCCAACAATATAGATGGCATATTTACCCAGATTACTACTTTACTACGTGGTCTGACGCCAATATGGATAACGAATGCATTCGAATTTTATTACTCGGGACCGTTCGTGTTGAACTCTCCGGAATTTATGATGATAATCGTTCAACACAAATATCCATTGAGAGATAATAACCTTTCATACAAATAAAGTTATTCCGTCGGACGTTT
Organism: Meteorus sp. PSUC_FEM 10030008; assembly: GCA_018881525.1. Classification (NCBI taxonomy): domain Eukaryota; kingdom Metazoa; phylum Arthropoda; class Insecta; order Hymenoptera; family Braconidae; genus Meteorus; species Meteorus sp. PSUC_FEM 10030008. The sequence goes on from JABMBR010004887.1 coordinate 1,149, forward strand.
TTTTTTCCATTTTGTCATTACTTCAAATAGTACCGCATGTATTGTCTAATAAGACGTAGAGAAATCAACTTACACAATGGAATGAGGAAATGACATGACCAATTATGTCTGTGACCCATTGTATCTCATTGAAACGTAAAGTGGGGAATTCCCATGCACTAATCTTCATCCCCCGATAGCGGCAAACTGGATAAATTTCCTACGTACAACAAACAAACGTCAACGTAATTTGTTTACGACCAAATGTTTTCCATGAATTTAATAATAATGACTTCGATCCTACCCCCTCTTTATCTTTGCCGAATGTACAATTTTTCACCATCGACTAAGCATACATTTGATCGTATAAAATTTATCGTATTATGGAGAGCCGAGTCAACGACCAACTACTCAACATTCATGTAACGTCATGTTGTCAAGCTGGCAATAATTCATAATCAGTTTCATAGGAAATTCACGAGAAATCTCCATTTTTTCACATACTCTTTTTCGGAATGCACTATGAATATTTCGACTTAAGTAGGTATGCAAACATAATTTGAGGAAGGGAAAACAATTTCTATATGACTCTAACGTTTGAGGATTTATCTTGAAAATTCAATAAGCTTCGTTCATTCAAATATTCAGTTATATGACCGGTAAGAGGAAATGCCATATAGTATACTGATAAAACGAAGGAAAAAAAAGAACTTGCATTCGAGCAGAGGGATTAAAGTCGCATCCTAACATTTGGCAGGCCACCTTTCCGGTGAACCTATATAGACTTCTGGAAACGGCGTTACTTACACAGAACTCACCTTCCTCAAGGTCCAGAAACTTCAGTACCATAAACTTTACAGTGTGAGAATTATGACGCCGCTAAGATTAGTGTCGACAAAAATCACTGACACAGGAACAACTCCAACACACAAACAATAATATATCGACAGAACTGAATACCGCGCTTTGCTCATTTCATGATTGGTGCGTCAGTAGTGGATAAATTAGAGAGGGAACCAAACCAATATAGTATTCATAGCATCATGATAAATATTTGAAAATGGATAACCAAACTCGTTCAGTCGTAAATTGTAGACGTGCAGGTAGGAATAGCAGCCGCATCTTTTATCATTTTCCACATGTAAGAGTGAGAGAAAAAAACGCTCCGACTTTATAGAGTGAATCAATCAGTTTTGTTCTATTCTCGAGGCAATCTTCATGTCCATCGGTTCCTAATAACAAAATTAAATAGCATATTGTAAAAAGAAGTCCACTCAAGAGATGAGAATTTCGGGGTTATGACACGTAACTTTGTAGTCTGGTCATTGATACAATAGAATTCCCTAAAAAACAAAAAGGGTAGACACTGTGGTAATGGCTACACAAGGTGAGTAATTTGTCGGAAGCAATTCAACTCTTGCCACACGCAAATGACATTGTGATCGAAAGAAGCGATGCAAAAAACGTCACACAATTCCCCCTCGAGGGGCGCCCCAAATTCGCCACGCCTCTCTGGTACACCCACGCGTATATACATACATATCAACTCTCAACACAAAAACGCACATTCACTCCTGTGATACACTATACTTGTTTAACTATACAGTGCGTACACGTGCCTCTGTGAATATATCTCATGGGAACACAACTAAGCGATGCTATACCGTCGTCAGATGGCCATCATTAGTCAAGTGAGGGGAAACGAATTGTTGATGTATTACACATCTATGAACTTGTCCACACATGTGCTTTACATACCTGTATTGCCTCGGTGTTTATGAGGTCCATATGAATAGAGGAGAACCCCATTGCTTGATTTTCGAAAAAATACCTCGTTCAAACATTATGTTAGCGAGAAGAGAACAGGTGAATATCATCGATATTCAATCATGCGACCGAGATGCAGACTCTGAAAACAATACGTATGGTGAGAGATAATTTGATCTTGGTCCCTAGATGCTCGCAAGTGCCTTGCGTGGAACACATAAACCCCTCCGATCTTCATTGGACAAATAATTTGCAGCAACAACGCTTCATCTTTTATTTCTCTACCCTTCATGCTCCTGTCCCGAAAGAATTGGTCTTGATGGATGTCCCACATTTTTACTTCAAGGCATCAAACGTCTCGTCAACAGTGTGTTGTCCACAATGCTGTATTCCAAGACGTGCCTGGCTCACAGTTCAACTCGCACAATTATGAAACTATCGAGTAAAGCTTCATGGCGGATACATGGTATATTAAATAGACAGGTGATTACGTGTAAGAGCTTGAGCGCTTCATGATGTCCTCCTATGTCCTCTTTCCTGGCATGATTATAAATTCACATGCGAAATTATGTACCCCTATCCATTGAAATATCGTCGAATAATGGTTTTTTCTATAATTTCAGAATGATTAATGAGGGGTGTATGTACTTTATTCATAAATGTTTTTTCTTAATAATACATTTTCAGTGGTGAATAAATTTATGATGGTTTCATTGGCGTGGACAAATGATAGTCCGTTTTCAGTGCATACATATTTGTCTCTACACTAGCAACACACCACTTAGTATCACTTTGTATCTATTAGTTCGGTAGAAGAGCGGTGACAGAATGTATTTGTCATTTGGATATGTATGTTGAATTTCTCTCAGGCATTGATGATACCAACGAATACATGTGTACGGCAACATCTGCAACATCAAATTACGGCAAATATACAAATGAAGGGAAAATATCATCGTGAATTGTCCCATTCCAATCGTATTCATCGAGAGAAATCCCATATAAAATGAATATATCTCCATCGGGTTGAAAAGTGTCCAGTGACACTCCATTCCACATTGCTGAACATGTCAAACACTGCCAAAACCGAATAATGGACAAAGATATCTTTGCGCAAAGTGTCCGAAGAAAGAAAAATAAATGAGGAAGGAGATGGATTCTCATGAATGAAGGTGAAATATCCCATGTTTTATCATCAATCTACGTTGACTGAATACCCCAGATGCCCTTTATATTTCCGAACTACTTTTTCCCGCGCTGTACAAATAGGAGACCGCGGTGCACATGCGTGAAATATAAACATGAAACTTTAAAATTGAAAGCACTGAGAGTAAATGATATAATATGGAGGAGGGACCCTCCTGGGGGGTGGCGAAAGAGCGAGAGTAAATGGTGAAAGTTTCAACTGTGTGGGTGATATAGCAGATTGATAGAATTGAATTCCAATGAATTATCGTCCGACAAGTGAATCCTCAAATCATATGCGCGGTGTACAATTTTTTGAGCGACCAATAACTCGAAAAATAAATAGATGCATGTGTACGAGATGAGACACATTGCTTGTTCTGACATTGAAGTTACAAAGGAAGCCGAGATTTACTCTACCCAGAGGGTTAATCTTATATATAAGATACCATGAACGAAGGCCATGTCACGTGTGGGCACACAGGGATGGTATATGCGTACCACTCACGCGTTTGTTGCTCTACACATTCATTCACTCACTCGCACGCACGCACATCCGAACGCACGCACGCCTGTGCGCATGCACATTGAAATACTTTCTGCCTCACTCATTCATATTCTCATTCATTGTGTGTTGTGGAGTATCTGTTCATTCCGGGGTTGCGCGCCCCCATCGGCTCCAGCCACCGCCACTTCTAAACGCCCCATTGTCTGATTCGATTATCGCCACTGTCATTCCGCGGAGTGCAGGGATTAGTATTTCAATTATTTGCACAATAAGGGTGTCAAAGGGAGTGAGGGAGACAGACAGAATGTGTAAATGGGGCGGCGATAGGCACACGGGTAATACTCGAGTGGGCGATACACGTGGCAATGTTTACATGCGTGTCGACAAAACGTTATGCCTCGAGCCGTATGCTCGTGACATGCAACGATAACGAACATTTGTATGTGCCGAGTGCATTGCAGCTGGGAAATGATTTTCTCACTGTATGAACTCCGTTGGTAAATCGTTTACCAACTGTAAAGTCTGCAGTCTCTCAACTTAACGGCTGCAGATTCACAATGCACTTGGGTAAGCTTACTTACCCTCGGTGCTGGACACAATTACTGTCAAGTTCACTCATTGCTTCTCAATCAATAAGAATAACGCCGTGTAATTGTGAGATAAGTCTGATGATTAGAGCTCGATATGGGCAGAATACTTACGAACTTGACTACTCTCCACATCACTATTCATTAGAGAATCTTGGTTGAACCACAAAATCAGACATTTCGCTTTCTTTTCGCAGTGACAAGCAATTCGCGACGTCACACTGAAGATTCCTCGAATTGAATGGCAGAGTGTTGGTCCCTGACGCAATAATGAGGAAGAGACATATTGATACAACAGCATAATTATGCTATACTCTCTGAACGATACAACAAAATGGATTGGTACAGACCTACTCAAGGACGATCAATGCTTTCTTCCGAACCAAAAATACGTATGCATACCTAATGGGTGCGATTCTCATGTCTCATCCTTTTTTTCCGCGTTTCTTAATTGCTGAGAGTGGAAAAATGTTAATTCCCATGTACCGCAGTTTGGCGCCACGTTGCTTGAAAAAAAAAAATTCACCGTCATGTAAGTTTTTTATTGCATTATATATAATTTATTTGTGTTGCCCACTCGTCGTTCATCAAAATCCATGACAGTTCTAGTTGCCATTTAACGGTAACCTTGGCGATAAATTCATATATATCCACACTCGACATCTAAATACGAACTTGTCATGACGGTTAATTTAAATTCAAAAAGTCATTCTCATGTCAGAAATTTGTGTCATTCGAAAATCAGAAAAAAAAAAGTTGTTCGTATTGCATTGTTACGTGACGTTGGACTTGGTATTCACACTTCACCTCAAGGTATATCCTGGAGCCACATTAAATTTCACATCGTTGTCCGGGATGTCATACAAATGATGTAAAGTGAGAACAAAGGGGACCTTCCAAGATTTTTCAGACTCATCAACGATAACAAATTCCTGAAAAATTTTCAATTACAAAAATTGATGATATCTACAATTTTTTCCTACCTATTAAGGATCATGAATACGCCTCACCAAATTTTTGAGAGGCCAGATGGGATGTATAACTAATAGGATTGATTGGGTTGCAAATACCCTTCCTTCATGTTGGTAAGAATATCCTTTCATATTTCGCTCAACAAGAATCAGGATCATTTATGCCAAATTCATCATGCCAACACACGTCGGTCCTTGCAATATATTACATTAACATAACTGGTATTTTTGTATTTCTTCATTTTTATTACAAATACAAACATGTAAAGGTTGATACAGCGACTATACACGATATTGATATAATAATCATGGCAACAATATCGATAATGTAAATCCTGAATGTAGTTGATTGTTGAGTCATTAAATTAAAATGTGTATAGCATAAGACTTACATACATCATAATTGTGTAAACGTTAGGAGTAATTATTTGAGCACATGATTGACGACTGATTCTCCATACATGAGAGTGAATTACAAACGGCCATGCACATTCACACACTCACACACGCATATATGCACACATTCTCTTCACTCAGTTTATCACACCCTATCACAATCACATTTCGCAGTTATTTATTTTTTCCCTTAGAAATCCTTGTCCAATTCAGAAAATATAATACATGAATCAACGATTCGTATTCCACCATCTTCATCTCCATATTTGTTAACAGTGGACGATTGCATCTGTTGTCTCCCATAACAATTATGGGAGTGCATTTATTGCAAATCAAGAAATTCCATAGAAAATTGAAAAATTACAAAAAGTATAGAGCAAGTTGAGTCGGATATCGATAGTAGATGATTATAGTAAAATTATATTTTAATGTTCGAGGTTATAATAATGTAGGATGATTAATCTGGATTACGCGATACGTAGATTGACGAAGGAGACAATAATTAATACAATAACGAACTTGCAATGCTTTTTGAAATTATGTGTGCGTCACATTGCCAGCGTAATCACAATGAGCAATGAAACGCACATTGTCCCTTCTCCTAAGGTAGATCCTCCTTAATTCGGGGATGTATCGGTTGTCAATTCATCAATAAAGACATTTTAAAATCATATAACACGAACGCAGAAGCGTGTTTGACTGAAATTGAGAGGATAAGGAAGTGGAAACGCTGCCGCGACAAGTTCACATATTTTCTTCGTCACAGAAGCGTTTCTACATTGTTATATATCGTTCTCCTCTTACTTCAATTACTTCTCTCTATTGTTCATCATGTTCATTCATGCATTATTGAACATTTATAGAGTACAGAAGACTAAGAAATAGGAAACCAAATAATATGAAGATAGAGATGAGAGAAAGGTACAAATTAAAGAGAGGGCGAATAGTCTCCATTATCATCATTAAAATTAAAGTTTGAGGCAGTTGAGTTGGCAAGAGTGTAGAAATAATAATCAGTCGTTACCCTGATTGAACAATTTGGTTGAAATGATTGACCAATGTCGTCTCAATTCTCTTCGAAAAAATAAAATATTTCTCGAAACAGGGTAATTCCGCCATTATTGACGGATTTAATTATGACATATATATATCAAAGCGCCAGAAACTTCATTAGAGCATCGTAAATGAGACGTGGATTTATAGTGCCATCAGCTGTGTATCTAACTCCTCGCAGTGAACCATCATCATGGCTGACAACGCCATATTCACCAACAATGAACCCATCTGGAGTTCGTTCCTCTACGCGATACTTCCGAAAATTTCTCCCTTCAACGACATAACCTACTTTGTGACCATCATCCACTGCTGATGCATTTGGTGCTTCGGTGATAATTTGTGGACCATGAACATTGCCATTGCTACCTACGCTCACCGCTTCATCCACCTCATAATTCTCCTCCTCAGGTTCGTGATTGACGGGCTGGCCGTTCGATCCATAAACTTTGCTCGGTTCTCCGTACACTTTAGATGGTTCACCATAAACCTTTGCTGGTTCGCCGTATATTCGCGCGGGCTCAGAATAAACTCTTGATGGTTCGCTATAAACTTTTTCAGGTTCACCATAAATTCTAGCGGGTTCACCATAAATCTTCGAAGGTTCACTATATACTTTGGACGGTTCGCTATAGATTTTTGCTGGTTCCGAATAAATTTTTGACGGTTCACCGTAAACATTTTCATGTTCCGTATAAGTCTTATCAGATTCTCTATAAACTTTGGCAGGTTCACCATTGACGCGTGACGGTTTTCCATATATTTTTGATGGTTGGGGGTATACTTTGGGCGGTTGGTTGAACAATGAAGTATCGTAGTGTCTTCCAGCCTTACGTCCTTGTGGAATATGATGATTAACGCCTTGAATTCCATCATTATCTTTTGGCAAGTCGGAATTTTTTTGGGACACATCGTAACTTTGCTCGATTGGATTTGAACTCGTTTCCATCTCCATTGAATCACCGTGTATAGTTCTATCTCCATGAGGGACTGATGTCGAAGATAAAACAAAGGGAGTGGGGTGTTTGATGATTGATTCGGGTGTCACTGACCATCTCGCGCGCCAGCTGGTTCTAGGTGCACCTTCATCAACGGATAACTCACTTCTGTTCGACTCTGAAACAATATTGTTCAACTCTTCAGTCACTAATTTCGCCGGGGGTGAAGTAACTGCTGTTGCTTCACCCAATGTGGGAATCAATGATGATGAAATTGTCATTGCGGTAGGTTTGGAGGTCGTTGACGTAATTTTGGACAGTGTTTTGATGGTGGCGACAGATGGTGGTGTTGCCGCGGGTGGTCCTGTCACCATGGGCAGTTCTCCATGGTCATAATGTTCAACTCTGACTCTGTACGGGGTTGCTTCTACTGTCGATGTAACACTAACACCAATAACTTTTCTATTTGCTACTCTGTGCATCATCGATGATTTACTTGCATTGACTCTAATCATTGGTTCATGATGGGATTGTGATGACATTGATGCTGGCAGTTTTAATCGCACTCCAATACCCTCAGCATTGTCTAGTTCCGCAACGCTGGCAGTATTGAAACTTGGACGGTGTTCAGATGACTTAAGACCAAAGAGATGGTGTTGCATATCAGATTCTCGATAGCCTGGACGTATGGTCGTTGGGTTTGCTGGCGCTCGTGAAATTCGATAGATGGATGCTTCGCTCACACGTGATTCTGACACCACATTGTCGTGTGGAACATTAGCACCGCCAGTATTATCACTGTTACCGGTATGGACGCCTCCTCGTCTGAAACTTCGACGCCTCGGTGTTGGTGCCATCGCACCATTTATGAAGACGGACAAAAATTCCGTACCAGCTAGAATATCATTTCGCTTCGCGGGTGCTGCAGTAACTCGCTCCAATACCAATGATGCATCAATCATTATCTGAAATCAAAAAGAAAACATAATTCATTATTTCAGCTTATGTACAAGAATTGGTATGCCTACGACTCATATAAAATCGATAATTCGATTTAGTTTCTTCTGCAATTATCTGGCTGCTACGTCAGTTTGACTCACCATTGAAAAATTAATTGTTTCAGTCGCCCGTTAAATACAATCAAAATAAATAACGTAGTGTCTGAGGCGAATCTCCTCGAAACTATATCTTTACAATACAAGACAAATGTAAGAATAAGAGTTCAACACAGCATTACACGTTGCCCATTATAAATTCGAAAAAAAAATTTTATATGCGCTGTTCTCATCCGTTTATTTCTCTTTTATTTACAAGTATGCATATATAAGTCAAAACCGTTTCGGTTGTTGTTGGCACAAGCAAGGTATAACTTGTAAGTCATATGAAAGTGGAATGAACACAATATGCGAGTGGGACATTGAGAGGTGAAGCAGTACAATTTTCCCGTACCGAGGAACTCATCGAAACACAGCGGGCCATACTCGAATTTTATCAAATCTGTCACGGACCATTTGATTGATGCATCGTTGATATAGATATGTATGGCTTTCACACATGCATGTGTGTTTGTAGTGACACGGGGGCGATATAAAATTAGTTTGTCACAATTGTGTGGCGAGGTCTATAGAGATATTACAGATTCTGTTGAATGGAACAAGTTCTACAATGCCACCAAACTCATCATTCCCTCCAACGATAATGAGTCATATCATTAAACGGTAGCATCATGCGTGAAGAATTTGAGCAATGTATTCCTTTGATGAGATGTGTCAGGCAGTTATTACTTGTGAAGTTATTGACCTGATATACATGTGCTCATGCGTTCTGCAATTGACAAACGAAGTACAATCCAACTGAACAATCCTCCATCTATATTGTGCATGTTTAAATACAGTACAAATGCATGACGTCAATTGTACAAGCATATGCGAAGTTTTGTAGGATGGCGGTGTTTGCGAATGTACCGCAATAACCCTGAGGGACATGCGATCCGTTTGAACACAGCCCGCATGAATGCAACCATCTGACGACCTTCACCCACACACTTATCTCTCTTCGAAAGCACTCTAGTATTGAAAAGAATATTCAAATGCGTTGCCGAACATGTGACGAAATTCCGTTTTCCGTTTGAACTATTTATAGGTCTTGTTTGTGAGTTCACGTATGTGGAATATGGATGAATCCCATATTTTTTAATACCTTGAGCTACAGAGGGGGATCGTGAGGAAATGTGTCCATACACAATCTCTCTGCAATTACTCATTGTGGTGAGGACGTAGACACGAGGGAGGGAGCAAAATTCACACATAGATATTATACTGCAATATTTGGACATATACGTTCCCCATGTGTCGTGATATGAATGTGTGTTGGTGAAGTAATCAAATGGTTCGAACTCTTATACGGGACACACACTACGGAACGTCACAAAGGAATTGATGAAGGTCACAAATGAATAGCGATGGATATAATAAATACGAAATCGTATGAATAGTCTGTCGTGCTCTCTCAATCATTTTATTATCGATCGAAAAAAAAATTTTCAATTCGTCACTATATGCAAGTGGGATAACGTCCATTCCCTCATACTACATATCTTGACGATGACGATTCCCCCTAGCGCTCCTGCATTAAATTCAACTCGTTATCTGCGTATGATGAATATGTCTGTATGGGTCGACTGTAAATATTCAATGGAATTATATCCCTACTCGGAGAATATGGAAAAATTAATTGTAAAGCAAAACGAGTGTGCGTGCAAGTAGTTCATACGATCGGAAATTGCCAACGTGGCAGATATTGCATTAGCGCTTCCATACATATGTACTTTCACGTGCATGTTGAACACCTTTGTAGAAAATGCATTGGGACTCGGGGGCGTGATCCCTACCACACTCCCCCACTCCAAATTGTAAATCGAAAATATTCATGCACAATATATATTTTGGACATCACTTTGCGACTCAGCACCATTAAAATATATGTCTGCGAATTGCTTTCTTTTTTTTTTCTTCATGATGTAATCGATATTGCGAAATAGTGGTGAGGAAGAGGAAAAAAATGATAAACAGCTGGAAACAAATGGAATAAACTGAAAATAATGTGAGAATTTGTATCGCGAGGGCAAAGATATTTGGGTCGTGGTGATATATCGCCTTGGCCTTCCGCATCGATTATCAATCATCCCCATGTATTCGACATATATATATATATATATATACTCGTGCGAAAAGCGTACGTGTGTGGGTGCTATAGACCCCTCTAGATTTTGGTGTATTGAAGATATGTACACGCAATATTTATATGTGAGTGGAATGTTTATACATATGTAGTATATATATACGCGAGCTTTGTAGAAGGTTTCACTTTCATTCGTGCCCTCTGGCCGTGTGCATTCCAATCCTCCTCCATGTTTTAATACGGGAAGATAAAAAGAAACATTTTAAAAAATAGTATGGAAACAATAATAACAATAAAAGTTACGATAAAGATAGCAATAATGATAATATTATTATTGGGATGTGAGAAAAAAATAAGACGTTGAATGAGAACGTGAAGGATACGGAGGAGGCGGAAGGCAGAAACACAGAAAGAGCTTCAACACATGATATTTTTACATTGGCACATTTATACATATTTGTATATTCATGCATATATGGAAAGAAAAAGATTTCATCACATTGGATTACGCGTTGGTTTCTTTCTGGCACTTCTTTTTATGTCATCTGATTTGCGTTCGCAGTATTACTCTCGATGGTCGTAAATGGATAATCGCCTTTATTTTTATTCATCCTTCCCCTGCATTTTACATACACAATATTAAAACTGCATTATGAATAATAAAGGATATTACTTTAGTAGATATTCTTGATTACTGCTTCATCGCTTTACCCCGCTGTTGCGAATAATTAGATGGATTACGAGATGAAAAAATGTGGTGAACATCGCGAAATATACCATACCCATTCAATGATGGAAAGAAGAAAATTTTCACGCTGCGCCATATCATGGAAGAGGGTTGGACTGTGAATCCATATAGCAACACGCTGAGAGCTTCCCCATGTACTTGCACAAATTCACACGTACACACATACACGTATACAAAGATTATGCATGTAATATATGGTAGTTCATAAGTGAAGTTCATCGAACGCTTGTGTTTTCCTCTTGAATGGCCGCCCGTTGCTTCTTCAACCCAGCAAGTGAGTTCAAATAAATGAGAATTAACGTCACCAAAGGTAGACAAGAGTGTATACAAGACAATAAAAAATCAAGTTTATTTATCATAAGTTGAAAAAAATAACCCTAATGACGAGATAATGTGCATTAAAATATATATGCATATATTACATGATTATTGAATGCTGTCGTCGTTATTAAGACCAGTGGCTGGCATGTGCCAACTCAATCTTCACCTCGCTATATAAACGTCATAGAGCTCTATGAGTGCGCCAAGGTCACGCTAAGATAACGGCAATGTGATCTTCCACAGCAATTGATTAAGATATTTTAGCGTACTCAATCATCCCTATGAATCCACACACATGTACACATCAGTCATATGGTAATTGATTTATCGTTATTCATCGCGTTTACTCCAATCATCGAAGTAATAATTCTTGATTGTTTCTCCACTCTCAATGAGATACAACTTTATTGCAGAACTCACACTGAGTAGATTTTTTCTTTAATTGATATTGTACTATTGATTGGTGCTTTCAAACTGCCACTATCGTGAAAAAAAGATCGAGTCAATGAATATTTGTTGCCTACGTTGTGACTCATTGGCATGATGGCATTTTTTCCATCATTAATGAATTAAAGAATATTTTATGTTGATTGTAATGTTGAAGATGCAGATATGTGCAGAGAAAAACTCGTTCGGTGAATTTTATGAGGAGTGATTAACTTCTGATTTACTATGAATAATCATTGGCATTTTTTTCAATGCAGAGTAATATCATTTCTCGATATCAAATGATCAGTTAATATTTGAAACATATGCTGTGTTGAATGTTACCAAGATAAAATTTTATAAACATTTAATATGAAAAATTCCACAAAGTCATTCCGGAACTATTGGATTTTGTTGGTTCGCACACAGTGAGATCTAATGCACACATGATGACCTTCCGATTTCAATCGATCACCCCATAATCAAATTCGATCACAGCGTGGCTGTCGCGCACCAATACACAGTAGCACGATATTAATCAGCTCCATTGGAACGTCATTTATCGTAAGCGGGACTTACTATCCGTAAAGTCGGAGAGAACTCGCGCGCGGCTGTCCGGCCTTGTGCAATTACCTACGTATACAGCGTGAATGAAATTATTTGAGCAGTCTGTGTAAGTAGATCGTGTGGAATATTTGGACACTGCTACAGTTGATTAATTTCATATCAAAATCTTTGCATTTCACAAATCACCAACAGTCTAAATAAATACCAAAGGTTGATTTCAAATTGATTTTGGTGTCAGAGTCTGACTCTGAAATTCTCTAAACAGATTCAATACTGACTGCACGATAGTTCTCTTATATAATATGATCCCCAGAATTCAGGTCAAGTTTTCGTTGAAGCCAATATTGAAATTCTTGTGAGTCAATTTCATTCGTCAATTGTGCAATTATTTCTAGATTCAGATTCCCAGGAATAAAGAAAGGAATAGCAAGCATTGCGATGAGATAATTACAAAATTTATTTATAGAGGGTTGTTGTTAATGTGACGTAGTCTCAAATAGTCCCAAGTAACTCAGAAACCATCAAGTTTAGGGTACAATATAATATAAAAAAATCTGCTCTTTCTGGCCTCATCTATAACGTCTTGATAGGAATACAAATCGGAACAACAGGAATTGGGAAATAACTCGTGGCATACAAATTCCAATCCCATTCTCACTTATTATCCCATAAAAATATTTATTCACAATTTTTTCAGTACTGCGACCCGATAGAAGGTCGTCAGTTGTTCAGATGATCCTATATATAAGCGATGCGAACAATCAGATAGTCAAGGTTGCATATTAGAAACACACAAGAGTGTTTGTAGAGATGGAGAAACATTTAAATACGATTCACTATCGTAATTGACGTGCTCGAAGAAAATATTACTCGGAAATTCATTCAAGCTCCACATATCACTGTAGACAGACAATTATATACAATAATGTACACGAAATGATAGCAGAGAACATGTCGTGAATTCGCGTCAACTAACACTATCCCGATCAGATTTGCAACAATTTTTGCGATTTTTGCGAATTTTCGATGGTGTGGGCACCGTCTACCATTTTTATCGTGAATCCAACTGTGTTTCGATACACATATTTATAGGCATACATGCTTATATTGAACACTAGGCAATAGGTCTCATCTATTTGCTGGCAATAGTATAGAATAACACAGTACAGCAGTAGAGTGCCTGGCATTTAGTCTTGTAGCAATGTGAAAGGTGTATCTCTGTTGTGTGCCGGCCAAGACGGATCAAGGTACTCTCCTACATATACCATTATATACCACAAACACTATTCAATACGCACACTTTATATATATTGTCTGTATTATATAGGTATATATCTCATTTTTTATAATAAATGAATAGAACTATAATTTTTTTCACGATGCATTCGTGTCACACTTTTGTCCATGGCAGAATTTTAATGAAGTCTTTTTATTAAATGTTTTCTCAAATAACCTTTCAGATAAATTTCATAATATCTTCTCTTTTCGCGGGGAATAAAAGAAAATTTAATAATACATTGAGTCATGGAAGATGAAAGTTCCAGACAAACAGATGGATCCAAATTGAATTTTGCTTGTTATCTCCAATAGGGAATCCCAACCACGAATTCAAGACGCGTAAAGTGCAACAAATCATATTAGCACACATGTAAAATAATAAAAAAATTCTAGTAATGAAACTGTATCGAACCATACTTGAAGAAAACTGAACAAAAAGTCGTAATAGAATAATAAACGATATCAATAGGTGAATAAACAGTTCAGATGTGCATGGTTTTGTTTATGGATGTAAATGAGTGTGCGAGTATGTATTGAGCAACGTGTTGATTTAATGCCTACGGCGATGGGTCAAGATCCTGAGACATTGGAGGCAGATGCCACAGAGGTACATGATTGTGACTTTTCCAACACGATTTGATGATAATCAACTCGTATATACGTACTTTTCATATCAATCACTGCAATGAAGGTTAAATTGCATATATGACAGAGGAATGATGGATTATCAGTCCTCCTCCTGTGAATCAATTCAATTAATATAAAAAGTCCAACCATCCATGGTGGTTCATATTATCTCTGACAGTGCATCTCATCATTGAATAGTCTGATAAATCCCTACTTCCAAATATAACGAGCCATATCATTCAACACACAAATCCATTTATTGTTCCAATACATCTCTATATGAGGATCATCACGCGTCTGACACATCTTTATGTAAATTCATTGACATCAGACCCAGAATTCATCTCCAATAAGTATGCTAATAAAGACAGTAATCTTTCATTTATTCGCGGTACCGAAATTTATTCAAAAACTTGTGCCCGAGATAAAAAAAAACAACGTAAACAAGTGTGGTGAACAGAATGGTTCATTTGTCTCATAAATTGAAGCGGCTCCTGGCGCCACAAAAATATTTGGGTGTCCGTTACATTCCTCATAACTCAAGAAAGTGGTATTCGGTACGTGGTGGTGATAGAGGGGATACAGGCTTCGCACCAGTCATCTCCCTCTCTGTGCTATGGAAATTCAACGCCGAGCTCTAAATATCGTTTTAGTTCGAGAGTGAGCCAAACGCTCACGAAGAGCAAACAGGCAATTTAATCCAACGGGCCGCTAATTAATGATGGGTCCAAGTTACACGTGTCCTCTGAACGCTCACTCGATATGTTGGAGATACTGTAGACACAATATACCCACCACGACAGGATTAGACAACTAGCTAAATGATGAGAGAGTGATTTGTCCACTCCGGATCCTATTTCACACACATATACACGTGATATTTGTGATGAAAATTATTCACAATGTCTATAAAAGATGAATCGTTCTGTGAATATGTAGATTATCTTTTGTCTCCCTGTGCAAATTTATTGCATGATCGATTACGTGATTCTATTAACAACCCCGAGTGTGAAGTGTACCCGGAATAATGCGCATGAATGGTGGAAAATATTACAAAATTATGCAAAGAAATAAGATCTGAGATAATAAAAGTTGAAAAAAGATGAATTCGCGTTTCACTCGTTATGTGTTGGCAATGTCAGCGATTCGCAAAAGGGAAAACTTTATGGAAGTATGTACAACGGCTGGGAGCAGGATCGACTTACCACCGATACCAGCGATAAACTCGGTTAGCGTAAACTCGCCACCATATTCATATCTATAGATATGGATACATTGGTAAGGAAAAGGGGGGAAGGGAGAGGTCCGATTCGTGAAGGTCGTTCAATGCCATCCGCGCGTATGTCTCCACTTGAAATATCCCTCCTACTCCGCACACGCTCTCGCTCGTATTCCTCCTATACAATCGAATGTGCCATGCCTTCTTCTCTTGTATTTCTTCATATATTATTTCGTGAATAAATGAGTACGTACCCCATTTTTATACGAATATCCCCTACCATTCATCTAGATGAATTTGCACCACACATCAGCTTTTCGCTACCGCACCAAACACATTCCTCTATTTCTTCCATGATTCTTGATAATTTCCACGGAAAATTCCGTTATACCCTCCCGGAGCGTTAAGTGAAATGAAGATATTGTGAAAAATGACACAAAACCAAAATCAATAGGATTATTCGGTCGATGAACTCTGTATGGGTGTATGAATGCTTGTGAGTGCGTATGAAGAATTAATGTATGTATATCACCTTCCCGTCCTGTCCGGTGCAATAATTCCGACCTTGCTACGCGGAAAAAATGAAAAAAGAAAAATAAAGAAAACCGAGAATGAAATGGTCGAACCGGATGTGCAAGCGTGTGCCCAAGACAATAAATAAAAGGTTTCACACTGCAGCAACTCTGCTGTGTGTTGTGTGAGACAAGTGTTGTTGGATGAATTATTGCTGGACAATCAGAATCGTGCCATTGGATAGAAATACATTAATATGTATATATGCATATTGTAGAAATAAGATAAAAAAGAGAGTAGAGAGAGCGAGAAAAAGATATAGATGAATGAATAAAGCTAGAAACGTGAAGATGGCCAAACTCCCGCAGCGTGTTCTTCTTTCTCAGCGGGTCCATCTAGTCCACAATATGGAGTATTTCGAGAAGAAAGGGAAATAAAAGTGTAAAAACAAAAAGTCATTATAAAATGACTTTGATGGGGAGCAAAAAGATAAAAAAAGTCTTTAAGTATATTAGGCAGGGAAAAGTGGCAAATAAAATTTTAGTGTGTTGATGAGGTCTGCGGACGACTTCTTGCACTCTCACAGTATTTTTCCACTGCGTTTGAATGTATAATTCGGGGGATGAGAATGCGTGAATATCATTATTCGGCATTCTCGTTTCTCGCGTTCGTCCTTGTCAGGAGGTCCTCCAACCCATAACGTCAATGGCCCGAATATATATGACGCAAGTTACATATATATATATGGACATACAAATTCCAACAGAGCGAGATGATTTTTTTTAATCACAAACATGCATATCTGTATACATAAATATATATGAAAAAATAAAGTACACAAAAGTGATTAAATTACGAAACTAATTTTGTGATCATTATAGAGGAAGAACAGACCTTTTTTTCTCTTTCGGAGCATTTATAAAAACAAAAAAACATTTATCAGTTCATTGGACCCGAAATTGCAGTGGAATTCAGTATACAAAAATCGCCATTCGCGGTTGGTATTTCGATTTCCGAAGATCAAAATGCATACCAAAAACCGGTACAACGAAATATTCACCTTCTTTTTCTTGTGGAAGTTCTTTTCTTATCAGGAATGAGACAACAGAGCCCCGAGCCACCCAATACCACTTCGAAACTGCCTAGAAAACCCCGCAAATATTTTCTAATTCCTCCTCGAAAAATGTGAATAGACACGCGCTCAACAATTTCACTGTCACTCTTTCGATCTGGTTGAGTGAATACACAACTTCTTCACATCCAAGCAGAATAAAGTCAATATATTTTACAGTTAATTGTGTGATACAATTGAACCTTCTATTTTTTTGCATTTGAATTGTCTTTCAGTTATACATTGGAAATGATGACTGGTCTTCCTTCACAGTTATCCGGGTCCGAGATAAATGTGAAAGTTCATTTTATGAATATTGTATGTGTAAATATGTATTGACGTTAATTTTGCTTATTTTTTAATTAAACTTATCGTTTATTGTGATTCGATTACACCGATATATTGCAGATAAATAATTGCAAAGATGTTCTTCTTATACTTAACACAAGTGACATGATCAATTGACTACAGAAAATACTTTCTCGTTTCATATAATAATACATGGCGATATGACGTGTTAATATTAATGACTGATGATAAAAGGACAAAAGATGATAAGTAACGTATGTAGACAAATTTATGTGTGTAATATTACTAAGTTATGTAGTAGCACCGAAGAGAAATGACCGAAATTAAATTCTAAGATTATACGTATACACTTACGCGGGTGAAACAAGAAGAAGAAAAAAAAGGAGGCAGACCAGATCGTGTATGAACCTTCGTGAATCAACAATGACATGCGAAACAAGTGGCCCGCTGTTGGATTAATATTCCTCTCTGTTGAATACTCAACTCAAACTTCGGGGGAGAGGAGAAGCAACACATCAAGTTAAACGGTAGTTCCAACAGAAAAAGATGGGAGGAAAAAAAATTGGATGGATGAAAAACAAATGTTTGCTCAAGTAACACATTCTCATTGTCTCTATTGAGATGCAAATTTCGTAAAAACATTCCATGCGAAATTCATAACTTTCAACAAATCCACAGAAATTCCGCATCAAACCTCTCTCATTATTTACGGCAATCATCATTGGTCAAATAAAAGAATGAGAGCAGAAGGCCTTGGGATCTCAATCACGGAATGCCAGTGAAACGAGTTGCCACCCTACAACCGGAAATACTGGTGGTCATATCCGGGAGTATAAAACGCGTCAAGTTGGGATTCTCTCGTCAAGTTCGAACGGGGCAACATGGTCTGATATATATATAGAGAAGCCATTGGCGTTCAACAGTAGTATTTCGCGACGTGAAAAGAATGAAAATAATGAAAAAATGGAGAAGAAAAAGGAGAAGCAAGCGAGTAAGAAGTTTGAATTGCAAGATACATCGGAGGTAGACACACTCTCCCAATTACTATTTATATGTAATGTATAAATGCCCACTCTCTTGTCTCTATACACAAAGTTTGCGTGGAAGTAAATCGTCGGGCTGTCTCTTTCTCCGTATTCATTTTATTCTTATTCTTGCAGAATGTGGAAGTGAAGAGAGAAGTTGGCTTACGATTAAGTATAGAGTGGTGAACAAAGGCGTCGCGACGTTTGCCCGACTGAAAAACGCATAAATATATATAT
>JABMBR010004888.1:0-20088 GCA_018881525.1 Meteorus sp. PSUC_FEM 10030008
ATAAATATATATCTCATTTTTTATTACTACCATGCTATATTAACGTAGCGTTCAAGCATGTGAGAATTATTGATGAAAATGAAAATCATAGCGACATAACACACACATTTGGTCAGTCATTACACACACACTTTTTTTTGTAAATACCAAAGTGAGAATTGGCAGGTAACTCGCAAAATATGCAGTACTTATGAATATACTTTTGTCATGCTCGCATAATGCTTATTTGTCTTTGTTATTTTTTTTTTGCTTGTATATAGCCTAATGCGGAGAAATAGGAACATAATGGAAAAAAAAAAACAACGGGAAAAATGACGGTGAAAACGTATTGTACAAGGTGTTCTGACATGTTGGCAGAAGGAAAGAAGAGAAAACTGAATAAATGAAAAGAATGAGTGCACATAATTGGAGAGAAAAAAGAAGGAAAGAATAATGACGATAACAAAATGCAAGTGAAAAATAATAAAAAAACGATCGCATTGTTGTGTGCGGAAGAAAAATTTTTTTAGGTAAAGTATATTGTAGGCATACTTCGAGAAATAAAACTTGGCTGTGTATATACTGGAATATAATATTTATATTTGAACTTAACCGACAAATATTTATATACCTATCGAATTGACATGCGTAATTCGCTAAATTGTTTCTTCGATGATTCAATAATTTTTTCATTATTTTTTTCAAGCACATTATGGTCATTCGACGTTTCATAATGTCAAGAACGTAAGGAACTTGCAACTAAAATAATTCCGTAACATCTACATTAACTTTGACAATGTTAGTTCTTCATTTGTATTCCAAAATTGGTGTATAAGTGAATAAAATGATAGAATGAATGCGACAGAAGAATCATCCAAGAGGTTAATGTCTTCTTATCATTGCAAATATCTGCATCAGTGAATACTATTCGGCCTCAATTTATATGTGAATATAAATTAATTGCGCACTGATTCTTATCTTTCTCATTTCATTTATTTTTCGTTGTAGTAGAGTAATTTTTCACATTATTAAGCGGTAGAAATTGTGCAATGCACCACGATAATGAAACTTCCAAGTGGTAACATGTATATGTATACATGCATATGTATGAATAAAGCATGTACAAATATCTTCCGAGTTGAGTAGAATGTGAAGATCAATTTATATAGATTCTGCATTATTAAACAAGATTTAAGTTTTCGAATCAATGATTCTTAATTGATTATTTTCAATCTGGTATAATAATTATTATTTAATTAAGATCGCGTGTGTAGAGTGTTAATGAAGAGGAATGGAGGAACAGTCGCACACTTTGACATAATTAATTACACAAAATAGCGAAGAATTTAATGGCTAATTTTTGTTTTATCACTCTTATCTCTTATTATATCATTGAAAAAGGGAGATATGTCAGTCGATGTCATTTTTATCTTTAATTTCATCAATTCATATGGAGAATAATGTTAATTTTCAAAATAATTATGTAGGTTTAATCTCACTATGTATATCTGTATCTGTGTACAAATGAGCACATTATTCATTAAAGATGTGTATTTAAGTAATCTCTGTTCTTATTGCCGATGTTCTCCGCAATTATAAGAATTCTTGACAGTTTCCATAGACCGGTGCAGGTGAAGAAATATTCGCACCTTGTTATTGGGGTTATTCAAAAAGTTCCCGCTATCGGCACACGATGTCATGTCCAAGGAGAAACTGAATGTTTGAGGTTAGATTAGCGCGGAACAAAGCCTGAGAACGGTGTCATAAATTGTTGGTGGAGATTATAAATAAACAAATGAGAATAAGAGAGATTAGTTCAAGTACTACATTTTCAATGAGAATATAGATAATTTTGAAGAATTAGTGGACGGTATAAAGGAAAGAAGTAAACATGACTCCTCCAATGGAACGGATTCAAATTTTAGAATCCATCGAAAAAGATATAATTGTTTGTTTACAGAGTGCTGGTGAGTCAAGGAATGAGGTTAACGTATATTTTGTAGAATAGACAGTGGAACAATTGATTGGAATAGAAGTTTCATTTGATATTTTGTCATACAGGTCAGGCATGTATGGAACTGAGTAAAGAGAAATCGAGTTTGAAACAAGCGGAAGGACAGTCCCATCAATTTTTGAAAACTCTAGGTCACGTTGAATCTAAATTAAGTGAACAAATCAATTATCTCACTCAAGTCTCTACCGGTATGATATCAATGATTGTAATCATTGAATTAAATTATGGTCCACAGATAAATTACGCTCCTAACCTTAACTCAGAAACACTCGCGTCTTATTTATTTTTGTACACTTCAGGGCAACCACACGAAGGTTCAGGATATGCGAGTCAGAAAGTATTACAAATGGCTTGGCATCGATTGGAACATGCGAGGAGTCGTGTTAATGAATTAGAGCGAATCAAAAATAAACATCTCCATGGAAGATCTAATATTCGAGCAGTACAAGCACCACCACCTGCCACAGGAACTTCAATGCAAATCTCACAGTCGAATACGACTTCCTAGCCCATGGAGTTGATGAATCTATGAGTATTTCTCCAGATTTATTTGTTGAACATGGGTTGATGAGGTTTGAAAATGAAATGCTTGACAGGGTAACGGAATAATGAACAAGTATCAAGAGTACAATATTATCTTTTGAATTTTTTTCAACTGTGTTATAAAACTAATGGAAGACACTTCGTTGAGATCGGCGAAATTGTCACGTTAATCAATCAGTCAAACACATCTTTGGAGTAATACAACAAAGTAATATGAAAAAGAAAATACAATTACAATATTTAGAATAATAATTTGATTATAACTCTAGACAGAAGGTAGTCGAACTCTCCTTCTGCAAATTCATTCGTCATTTGTATACAAATTTTTTTAAAGGCACGAAATACATTTCTAACGCCTAATAAATCGTTCAAGATCCAAATCCATCGTTTGTAGTAATTCGTTTCACCGCAGCAGTCAACAACAAACGCGATTGTTTCTCCTCATCCAATAGTTTAGTAAGTTGCATCATTTGCGTTTGCAAATCAGCCACTTGGCTCTTCAAGGTCTCAATACTTTGCGACAGGCCCGGGTCGATCCTGAGAAGGCAATTATATGAAAAAAAAAAAATATATCCCGTAAATGATCGTAAACATTATCCATTTGACTTCAGAATCAGCCGTTTTGCAACGCGGATATTCCTACTAACAATTCGCAATGTTTTCTCACGTCTGATTACATACCTGTCTTCACAAGAATCCGATAGCCCGACTCTATTATTCACAATGGATACCCTATCGCGTGGCTTATTAGTTGATTCACTATCCAACACAGCTGAAATTCATATTGGCTAGTTAATTCAATCATAATCCTTCCAAATCCTCAATCATAACTTACATCAAATTTTCAATTCGCTTAGCTAATTCTGAAGTCAAATTCGAGGTGTTTGCGTTAAAGGAAAATTGAGAAACCATTGTTATTAGTTCATCGAGATGTAAATGTTTAGATAAATGACAAGATTATAATATCGAACTTTACCAGAGTGCGCAGTGAATCTTGCATTTACAGTCATGCAATAACTCTCAATAATTTTTAATATAATTGCATCGTCCTCAAATTGCCGCTCGTCTGAAAGAATCAGTCGATTGAGTGAATAGAAATGCTGATAATAAATTGGAGTAATGATGGAGAAATTATGATATGCTCACTTGTCGAACGTGGGGAACGACTAAAATCCGTTGCATCGGGCTTGCTATTTGTTTTTAGCGAATAAATTGGTGGCGCCGGGCGTAAACAAGCAAGACTCCAAGGAACTTTATTCCCTGGTGACGAACAACGTTCCGGCGGCATCTGTGGAATCTTCCCGCACGACTGATTGCTCGTCTGTTTCATGAAAATAGAGAAATGAAAAATAATTTCAGTAAAAAAGTCAGATGTTCTATAATCGTGTTCATCATGTCGCAGCAGTATCAATACCTGACGCATCGTATAAATATTCTCAATAGTTACATTAACGATGTTGTATTAGTAGATGAACAAAAAAAAACGGTTGATGAAAGTGGAACACAACAAAAAAGCACAACTTCGCACAACATGGCTGTGAACTAATTAAAGCGTAAGTTCGAGGTGAATGGTCGATTAGTATGCGAAGTTTTGCTCGGTTATATCATCAATTCGATTAAAAATATATACACATGTTGTATTTCAATTAGAAAACAGCCATGCCATGGAAGCTTGCCTTGTTCCGCGAACTCTGATATTGGAATTGGTTTCTTGAGCCACCAATGCGCATAAAGTCCGGAAGTATATATCTGCTTTTCTTTCTCTTCTGCATCAACACGAATTGCTTTAGGTCTTGGTGCCACGTGGGGTCTCCTAATTTTTTCACAAATGTTTTTATGCGCATGAGGTATGGGCGCGGTGAATCGTTTGTAGTTATTATCGCATTTGCGATGTGACAATGTGCTGTTAATTTTCTCTGTGTCATTTAAACAATCTCCGTGACTTTCATCAAGTATTTCCAAAGAATTATTACATTGAGCTGCGTCTTCACTACAATCCGCAATGTCTCTCATCACAGTAAAACCAATGAAACTATTATTAGCACTCGTTGATGATTGGCCAGATTGTTCGCTTTGCCTAGGAGTCGAGCCAAATGGTGAACTACAAATGCATTGGTGTTCAAAATTGTTCTCATCATTTTCACTCTCACTATGAGACGTTTGCGCTCTGTCAGTACATTTACTACGTCTACGTGGATAGTATCTGTAGCAGGAATTAAGCTCGGATGACATCATATGATAACTATCAGCCATACCAGAATCTGAGGAATGTACACTAGTATTGACAGGAAGTAGATGTGCATTTGTGCCAGTTCCACATTCGCTCGTGTCAAGGACATTCTCCGAAATAGTCGTAAGATGCGATGGTAAACGTCCAATGTGAAAAAATTCCGGACTACCAGACGAATTACTACTACGATATGGTTCAATTGATTTCCAAGTTTTTGTCACTGGATTCCAATGCTGGAGTTCATAGTCATCGTCTGATATTTCAACCCATTCATCAATATTTTCACACTTGGGTGACATTGCCAAAATAATATTTTGCGTTGGTAAATGACGTAAATTTGAAACATGATCATTAGTTATAGGTAGAGCGTTGGGTAAACTATGACACGTGTCAGCGATGGGTGTTCGCATTTTGGTACTATTCGTTCCCAAGTTTCCAAGTGATGTTGACGGTACTGCGTGTGGCAGCTGAGCTTTATGATTGAATGACTCGCTCTGCATGTTATCATCAGATGTCGTCGCGTATCGAACATCAAGCATTAACGAAGATTTCAAACGCGGCTTTGGTTGTTCTTTCGGTATTTCCAATTTATCGTAATTAATCTCATCATCAGATGAATCACAATTATCACCACTTGTCACTGGATAAATTTCATATGTCACTGTACACTTTCTCAACCTCACATTACTCATATCGGGTTTATAGATGTATTGAAGATAAAGTAATTTTTTCACAAGATCAGGATGAATTATTTTTTTTCTCACAAGTTTTGCATAATATCTCGCCAGACGTGTAAAAGGTTGATTAGAGGAACTCACATGGGACATCGTCGGCGATCGCAACAGCCCTGCAGCTTGATGTTGCGTCAAATATTCAATCCACTGTTGACGTTCATCTTTGTTGGCACATAGCACCACAATACTCTCAATCATTGGTCCAGATATCTCAAGAGCATTTTTCATATCGTCTGTGTCATCCAGCGCCATCACTTCTATACTAGTGAGTGGTAATTTGCCCTGAACGTGGAAAAAAATGAACGACAGTATTGATAAGATGGCAAATAATTTCAATAGGTAGGATACCGATCAAAATATTTCATTTACCTCATATACAAATGAACTCATTCGTACACTTGTACTTAGCACCAATAGCGTCATTGGAAATAGCACGAAGTATCTCTCCTGCCTCTCTGCACCCATGACCATAGTCACGGGACCCACGTGTAAAATTTCACCGAGAGAGTTCAACTCTTCACCTTCCCATCCTTTGATTCCACTCATAAGTACGTGTAATGCTAATTCCCGTTGTTTTCTTATTAAAGTACATCGTTCCTGATCGTGAAAAATTATAAACGAGTGTAACAAATCTGTCTTAATTAAAATGCGATTATAACTTTCTTACAGCAATTTCTCGATAGACGCACACACTGCGCTGAGTATCCCCGCGATCAGCATGATTTTTTTCTGTATGTCGCTCCAATTCTTGGAGCATTGCTGAATATTTTTCTAAACGACGGAATGGTTTACTCAAACCAGTCGTCAAAACTAATATGCCTGGTGAGACAGCTCCATTCCGCTCCATAAAATCATTCAATTCATCGCGGAACTGATCCAAAATACAAACAGCTTGAGGATGCCCACTACAATAAGTCATGTGAATGGCTTTCAATCTTGGTGCAAGTGTGAGGAAAAGATTCCCTACTCGAGCATCAGGTCCTTGAACGATTGCAGCTTCAACATTTGATAGAAGTCTTTGATGAGCTTCAAACACTTCAATGAAATTGCCTGTTAGCTGTTTGTATTCTTCTTTTTTCAAACTGCAATAAAAATAAAATGATTCATCATTTAATATGTATTTCTCTTCTCGGATTGTCCTCGGTGATTGATAAAGTGTATTCATACTCACATATTTGCTAATTCTAAAGGTTGGAGAAAATTATTGATAAGTCCTTGCAATTCTGTAACATTAGCACGTTCCGAATCAACCAAATCCTTCAGAACAATATCACGATTCAATCTTTGATGCACTGGTAATTCTTGATTTATTTTTTCCGGTGATGATTTGACAGAGGAATGTCCACTATCTGAACAAGTTTCAATCGAAAAATCTTTATATTTAGTCTATACATTAAAATTGTATATGTACGAAATTGCACAAATATAATTTAAGCTTCGCAATTACTAAACGCTTACCAGGAGCTCGATATTCCTTGACATAGTTGGATGGAAACCAGCCAGTTTTATCATTCAAGGTACCTTCCCACCAGCCACCATCATCCGTTTGAGTAATTGTAATGACATCGCCTTTCTTGAAGCACAACTAGAATTACCAAAAATTAATATAAATAACAATGAAAAGAATATTTTGATAATTAAAAGAAAAACATCACAATGTTTATACTCACTTCATCATTATTTTTGCCTTTAAATGTGAAAAGAGCTGTTACTAATTTTGGAATGTCAATCTTTGACATTTTGATATAATTGTGAGATGGAAATTATATCAAAATAACTTCGGAAATTCAAAGAAAATTTATTTTTTAAGAAATTCACCCGGATACTGATTTATAAATAAATACTTCTTCTCCCTTACAGAGCTATAATATAACTATGAATTCAATGGTCGACTCATTGGCGGTCTATTGCACTTTTTTATTAGTGACTATTGACTTCAAACGCAAATTTAACGAGACATAAAAAAATTCAATGGCAAAAAAAAATTGGTAATGTTGATGAATTATTATTTTACATTTTTAAAAAACTTCATCTTTTGATGTCAACCGACGTCATTCGATATATTATCGTCGGCTAACATCCGCAACACAGAATTCGTGATCACACAATTGTTGGAGGTTACATATCAGTATACCTAAAAAATCCAAATACATACGTATGTACATATACGCTTTGTCACATATATATTCAAACATGTATTTATGACATCCACGAAAAAGATCATTGAGATGACTCAAGGATATGAAACGAAATGAAGACGCATCTCCATTGAAAATTTTTCAGCGATACTTTCTCTTAGAGAAAAACCTGCGAAGTTTGAATCGACTTTACTCAACCTTCACAATGCTACCAACTGTTCGATTATATTGAATTCGTATCTAACTATGCGCGTGATAACTTTCTTTGTACACAACGCTGCACTTGTGTTATTCTGCTATCAGTAACAATTTAATGTGGATAATCACATGACCCAAATCAATCCAATCAACACCGTGTCCTTTCTGTGATTACAATTCAAGAGCCAATCACATTCGTTCGATGCCTCCGGCGTCGACAACGCTCCAAAAAAGATATCAGAATCATCAAATGAATAATGTAAATGAGCCTTTGCGTCTTAAACCAAGCGCAAATGTCTTACTTGCTCACACAAACAGTTTTCGTGTCACAACCTAGGTAATTTCATAACCTTGCAGAGCGTATCTACGGGTATATCTGCTAACCCACAATTACACGTTGTATTACGTAGTGTGCGTTTGAATGTAGTGATTGTGTGATATGATAATTCATCAAGTGTCATAAATCAATATCGTAAATACACAAAAATAATAAATGAATTTTGTATAGGTAATGATATAAACAGATAGATAACATGTAGATAAAATAGGTTGTGTTGTCAAGACTCATTTGATCGCAACACAAACATAAGATTGTAACCGTACGTTACATTTATTGCACACAGAGAACCACGGCCAGTGTATGTCTACTGTTGGTCACTGGTAAAAGTTCTATTTATAGACCATTTCATAATAAGCAAACACATTGTCACATTTTCCCGGCAATGCGTAATTATCACGCGGAATAGTTGGAGTTTTCATTAATATTTATGTACCAGCAGTTACATCAACTGTCTCCAATGATAAATCCGTTTATCAGTAGATGTATTTAATGTGCAATCATGACTCTGTTCAATTGAAATATACAACAGCAGATATATTTTAAACATTAAGTTACACAGTCGCAAATGTGCGTTTAGAAAGTACGTCCATTTGAATGTGTACTTAACGGATATGAATAAGTATTGATACCGGGAATGACGTGGATTTTTTTTTTAGCATTCAAAATTCGTAGGAGCCAAAGTGCTCTTAGCATGCAATGAAATTGCACACACAGTAATATTATGGTTATGCGTTTCTTGCGTGACTGGGGGGTTTCACATTTTTTTTTTCCGTTGGTATAGAGGGTTGTGTGGAAGCGCAGACAAGCAAAAAAGATCGGGGGGAGAATCTCCCCTACGAAATATTTAGGGAGGCAAACTATTTTTAGTTTATACGAATATCGTGCTGACACAGACTGGCTCAATGAGCACACCTTCATTTATTCATGTGGTATATTAATAAAAAAATTTGCAAATGGTGCATGAATATTCCAGGGTCGTGATTATATATTCAGAATATTTTATTCAGTTATTGTAAATGTATTCGAGCTATCTGCGTCAATTATATTTTATTGGTATATTCGTATGAATTGAGGAGAAAAGAGAAAACAAGCATGATCATGATGAAAAGTTAAATGAGATCTGCATCTTATTTTTTTTTTCACAGTAGGAAATGGAGGGAGAACTACATCACTATGAGTTGAGAAGTAGGAGTCGATCTAGATCACATACTCCTATGATCTTCAACCAAACTATTACGGATTTTGAGACAGTTGAACATCATTATGATTTGAGAAGTAAAGAAAGTAGAGAACGATCTCATACCCCGGCAGAAGTATCAAGCAGCAGAAGATCCAATTCAAGATCATTGTGAGCAAAAGAATTTTTATGAATCCAAATTGTTTTCGCTCGTATTATCAAATGAATATTGTGAATTATATGATTGTGTGAACTCATATGTAATTAATTTGAAACAGGTCGGGAAGTATACAGAAGTCGAAAGATAAAATTATGGAGTCTATTGTCGAGAAACAAGAAGAGATTCAACCGGAAACGATTCGCGAGGATGAAGACCAGCATAGCAATGAGTCATTGGTAATGCCAGTACTGAGAAAAACTGAGAGAAGATCGTCACGACAGAGGATAAAACGACAAATTTGGACTAATGGACAAGGAGATTCGCGAGACAATGCTGGATCCGTTGGTGGAATGGCGGAACAACAACAAGAGCAGCGACAACAAGAACAACAACTGGAACAGGAACGGGAACAACAAACGCAACATCACGAGCAACAGCAAGAGCAACAACAACAACGTAAAAGTTTGACACCAACCAGAACGGTAACTAGTGACTACTCATCGGAAGAAGGTGAACGGGAAGACATGCCAAGTAGACCAGGATCAGCTTATGAGATATATAAACAAGCTGGTGATTGGTGGAAGTACGTACACACACATAAACATTCTCGTATAAGATAGATAATGCTTCACTTGACTCGAATAGAGATTCTATTTGATGTAAACAAATCCGACTGAATATAATGTCCTTGGTGGTGTTGTTGGTTTGTTATGAAATCAATAGATCTAATCTCAAATCACATTCCACGCTATCAATTTTCATTTGTTCATCCATTTGATTGTATTGAGAATGTATTTAATACTTTTTTTCTTCTGGACTTCTGTTGATGCAGTGTTTTTCCAAAAACCGATTATACGTATTCACGTGCATCACAATATCGCTATGAAATCGCGCCGGGGGTCCTGGCAATGCCGAATATGTCCCGGCCCTCTATACACTCAGACGGTAGTAGCGTTGGCAGTTCACATTCGTTGAGCCAACGCACATTGAGTCAATCGTCCCATAGTGTGAGAGAAGGTCACACAGATTTATTAGATGGTGAAATAAGTGATACGGCTGAGCAAAATCGTGTGGTGAGTATAAAATTCCGAAATTTTATTTCGATATTATTGCGAATGAGGAATATATTTATTTTGAATTCATTGAATACTAATTCATGTTGGATAGAATGAAGAAAATGCGCGTTTGTTTGGACACAGTATGACGAGTGATTCGAGCGCGCGTTTAATTTACAAACAAACCCACGTGGCGCATCATAATCGTCGCAGAGAAATTATTTATGGTGATTCGAGTATCACTCGGAACAGGTAATTTAAAAATATTTTATAGACAATGATCATTGTGAATGATATAGGTGATAAATATTGAAAATGAATTGATATGGGATAGGTATGGGAGTTTTTCTAATGTCGATTCCGACACAGAATTGGATGAGGCCATTTCAATTAGGAACAGTGATCGAAGATGGAGGATAACAAAGTGGTTCGAAAAATCGAAGAATGTTGTAACGTTGTTATTTGTCAGCATATTCGAATTTATAAATGTCAAAATACTCAGGAGAAAGTCGGTAGTTTCTAGTCATCGATATCAACGATATCAAGGTCAGTTAATTTTTGGAATAAGATTCGTATCCATTCACATACTGAACAGATGTTTGGTCAAATCTTTTTTTATCTTTATTTTAGAATCAAAATGGACCAGGGCATGGACGAAAATCGATCACGCATTGCAGTATTTGTATTTATTGCTTATCCGTGTACTCTATCTTGATTCTTGGTTATTGAGTCGTGTTTCGAAAATTCGTGAGCGTTTTTTGACTAGACGTTCCAAAGTTTTCTGGTTGATTTTGTTGCCGCCACTCATTCTAGCTGGTGAGTCATTTTATGATTTATCAAATTACGATTATCGATAATTGACGGTGAGGATTGATAGAGCACTCTGATGGGATGGTAATTAAATTTAAGAAGACAACGACCACATGCTCAACGTTATCACATTCGACAAGAGTTTTATTAGGGATAGACAGGTAACCCGCAAGCCTGGCCTTCGTTCTTCTTTTTGTTTCAGGAGCTTACATCGCGCAAAAGCATACGTTAGCATCTATGGAGACACTCCTGAATGTTCAAACTGATTTCACTGAGACAGCATATCGCATCTATGACGATGTGGCAAATTTAAATTACTTTGATTATGGATTGTTCGCGAAATATTTAACGAATTTTCGAAATATTTCTTTGCTTTTAATACCTAGTATGAACGTGTCTTTTCCCTGGTTCCAAGACATTGGTTGGAACAATATAACGTGGTGATGAGTTGTTCGGGCCACATAACAGCGCAATTTTGCTCGAGTTTTCCTTTCCACTTTTCGTGCTATTAATTCACAATGTGACTAATGTTTGCCATTTCAATACGCTTTATTGACCCCAATGATAGTCACTCATATATTCGTAATCAAAATGAGTTTAGTCAGCTTTATGTATGTTTTCCCGTGTGACATTTTATCAGGTGTTGCATTAAATCTATTAACACTGAAGTACTTCAATCAAATAACGGCCAAAGGATTAATAGAACTAATATATTTCATTTATAATTATGCGGTATTTTTTGTTGCTTTTCTTTTGCGATAACTTCTACTAACTTAACTAATATATTATCAGAAATTATATTTCATTTATAATTCGATTTATTGTTCATTTGTTAGAATGAGATAAAACAAACACAATATACATGAAATATGAATTTAGTAGATTAACTACAGACTATTTGTATTAGTGTTTAAATAGCCATCGTTAATCGAACATCACATTTTGAATTGAAAAACAAATGATAAGTCAACTTTTATTTACATAAAACCCATATGCTGGTGTATGGATATATTTTCAGACAAAATGGAGAATGGTTTTTCGAATTGTGCTACAATTTTTGTAAGAAAATCTAAAACCAGATATAATTCAGCCTTACATTTATACAGAGAGTAACAAAAAACTGATGATTATATTACAGAAAATATGAATATATATGTATGATGTAGCTGTTGAAGCTCCTAACCCAGAATAAAAATGACTGGATCATAGAATTCGTGTTGAAATATTATCAGAAATTGCAAACACGTTCATACTAAATTAAATGAATTAGCGAAATGCCTTTACGGGTTGATAGTTTCCAGATAAGAAGCTGCCAGAATTATACAAATAGTATTAAATGATCAACTCATCAATTAACGAGAATTATTATCGGAAAATGAAATGGGAGAAGGATAGAGGGAGGGAAACTTTGCCAGAAACAAATAATATAGGAGGAGTTTAAAATAAAACTTCATGGACTTACACAAAATTGGGAAAACATCACGAACGGTGAGTTCCGTCGTCTATCCTTCTCTCAGTTACCGTATCAATACAAACAATTGTTTTTTCACGGCGAATACACTGATATGATTTCTATTTTTACAAAAAAATTTTATTGTTATTGCAAAATGGCTTTGCACATGGCAAGCAAAACTGAAACATTTTTATCAGAGTCAAATCAGCGTTCAGCCAGTGACGGTAACAGGAGAAGGAATGAATTGAAAAAAAATTCACGTGCCCTTTACTTTTTGTGTTTTGACTTATGATAAAGATACGAAAAAAAATTGACACAATTTTCAGGATGTTGGCTACTACCACATGGATGTAGTTTAACCT
The DNA here is from genome assembly GCA_018881525.1 of Meteorus sp. PSUC_FEM 10030008. Lineage (NCBI taxonomy): Eukaryota > Metazoa > Arthropoda > Insecta > Hymenoptera > Braconidae > Meteorus > Meteorus sp. PSUC_FEM 10030008. The sequence continues at coordinate 13,194 of JABMBR010004888.1, forward strand.
TCTCACAATTCACTGGTGCCTTATCGCAACGAATAAATGGCAGAGAAATATTTGGGAATCTTTATCAACCGATTGTGGAGGTGAAGAGGGAAAGTGGAGCTAAACCGTATGAAGAAACGAACGAAGGATTACGTCAAACAATAGAGCATCTTGTTAAGCGAGTGAATGAGTTAGAAATTGCTGGAAACAATAATCAAGTGAGATTTTCATCATTTCTATTATTTTTGTGTGTGTTACTGTGTATGGATGACATCAATGGTTTATTTTTCGCAGGAACTCATCGCTAACATCAGTCAATCTATTGATGAATTGCAAAATAATGAAAGAGATACATGGGGATATTATGAGGTATGCAACCAGTTGATACTTTCACACTTGTAACATCCATAAAAGAGATGTGATAATGATAAATCTGACCGATATTTTTAGAAAAAATTGGCCAACTTGGAGTCAAAAGTCAATGGAGATAATAATGATCAAAGTGCACACAACGAAATAAAAAATATAAAAATGGAATTCAGCAAGCTTCAACAGTATTATACAACACTGAAATCCTGCTGTGACAAAAATAGTCTACAAGTATCCAACAGCAATATAAGGAATAATGTTGAGCAAATAATGACTGAATATTTTGGCAATGGCGCTTCCAAAGCAGAAATAAATAAAATTGTCGAAAATTTAATTATTGCGAATAATAACGTTCTAAACGAAGATAATGCAGCAGTTGTGAATTGCAGAGAACCAAGTTCTGAAGATGTTACACCATTATCTGAAGCACAAGTCCAAAGAATTGTAAAAGAAATTTTGAAAATTTACGATGCAGATAAAACTGGACGAGTTGATTATGCATTAGAGTCAGCAGGTGGACAAATAATTAGCATACGCTGCACTCAACGGTACAATGTCAATACTCGTGCTTTCAAAATTTTGGGATTCACATTGTTCTATGAGAGTGGTGATCCAAGAACTGTAATTCAAGGCCATACACTGCAACCAGGTGTTTGCTGGGCGTTCCAGGACTTCCCTGGATATCTTCTAATAAAATTACGTAGCCTTATTAAAATAACAGGATTCACGATGGAGCACGCACCGAGGTCCATACTACCAAATAATGAAATGAGCAGTGCACCAAGAAAGTTCAATGTTTGGGGTTTGAAAGAGGAGAACGATGTGGCGCCCGTCCTCTTCGGAGAATATGAATTCTCAGATAATGATGAAAGTCTTCAATATTTTCCTGTACAGAATAATCATAATACAGATTCGTATGAACTTATTGAGCTTAGGATACACAGTAATCACGGTCAACTTGAATATACTTGTCTGTATAGATTTAGAGTTCATGGAATACCGGTATGAGTGGAAGAAATAATTTATCACAGGATTTGAATGTGAGTCAAAATTAAAAATTTTTTATAATGCTACAAACAAGTCTCAAGACGTAGTCTATCGTTAAAATCGAAACTCGAGTCAACGTGCCTTCAAGATTATCCCTATCCTATCGTTAACGAACGCCATAATCTTGTAAAAAATATCACTGTCATTTTCGATGATAATAATAATGATAATTACTTATTAGTTATGTCAATAGAGATAGAGAAAAAATATAAACGCACGATTTTTTTTTAAATCTATAATTTATCATCAATAGGTCGAACCACGTGTCAAACGCAACATCTTGTCTTTTTATACGTAAAATGTGTATGTTCAACTGAATCTTATCTGTTTGTTTAAAAAAGAAGTGGAGAATGTAAATCATTAGATATAACAATGTGGTGAATAATGTGCAGGTGTTTGCGTCGACAATATTTGAATATACTTTCGATTATACAGTTATTCACTCCAAATCAAAGACAGATCTATGACTTCAAGTTGGGAAAATGGAAAACGAATGAGAAAACTGGAAGATCAAGTTACCCAAAGTTAAATAAATTATAATTATAACGATCCTATGAAGTACAAACTATTTAAAAAGATCGTTTTATGATTTATAAGTTAAGATTGATGTCTCGTTATGATTTTTATGACGAGGTAGAGCTGAGAATTCACACGCTTTTTATAAGTTGAGTTTGATTTACGGTGCAACACTTAAAGATACATTTAGTTTTTCAAGTTATTCAATATCGCACATTTAATGTTCCATTTCCATTATCATCATAATGAATAATTGTAATTTGGCGGCAGTAAAAACATTTTATGATTCACTTATCGAAAAATACAGTACCTGTTTACAGTTTTATGTCAAATAGCAGCACATTTTTCTTTTCACTGATGTTTTGTGGTATCGAATTGGCGATGGGTAATGCTCTATCGTATTTATATTCGATGTCTTTTCTTCCGCTGAGATAGCTCACTTGATGCGTGTTCACTGAACCAGAGAATTTTTGCTATTGAAATAAAAAATACTGACGAGAAAAATGAGTAATTGGGAAGCACCAATCAACAATAAAAATTTAAGGTTGGAGCTGTCATTTGTTTCGGGTGCTCACAACAATTCCTTCATTTTCCACTGACTAATGATGAATCAAACTTTGGAGTTATGAACTTATTGCACGATTGGAATTTTCATAAACATTAACGAAATGTCAACGTACTATGAAGTGAGAATTTCTAATCTTAAGAAATACTTTATGAGTCTACAATTTTTGGAATTATATTTTATATCAATTAAAAAATTTCATACAAAATTTTTCCAATCTCCATTGGAATATAATTAAATTATAAAGTACTTTATATGAACTATAGTGACTTCTTATTTAATTGCTTAGAATTTGTTTGCAGCCTTCAAAATATGTGTTATTGAAACACTGCGTCCTGCAAATATTCACAATAAAGTTGAAAATGCAGAAATATAAAACAGGTAAAATGATAGTAGCCAAAATAACATACGTGCATAGTTCATGAATTACAGTTTCTTTGAATAAATCCCCGCATTCCTTACATAGCTCACGGCATTGTTCGAAACGCAGATTGCTCATTACATCTTCGCAATGTAATTGCACTTCTCTCAGCTCCCTGGTCCTCATGTCCAATTCAGAATGACTAAAGCACGGTAATACGAAGAGTACAAAGATGATTTGGAACCGTGAGTCCATTCTTGACGCGTTTGATATGAACTGTTAATGCGGAATCTGCTCTGGATTTCACGACTGAGTGTAAAAATCTGAATTATTGAAAATTCAGGAATTGTATCGTATTGATTTTGTATATTATTCTTCTTCTTTTTTGAAAATCGCAACTTTTAGACGCTTTCAGAAAGTGATATGTAGCTATTTGCCAGTTTGAATGAGGATTTCGTGCTTATATAGGTGTCTCGTGCCCAATCTATTCAGAGTAAACACATCTGTCCAAACATAAAGACAACTACCAGTGAACTTCGTCTTCTCATATCTCCATATCTCAATGAATTATTCTCTACATTTTCCGATACATGGAATTTCTGACACATCGAAAATTAAAATAATGGGATACCGCGACTCGTGTCTGTATTTGTTGCTGGTCAATATTAGCATATGTAAGAACGAATGAAATGAAATTCGGAAACATATTTCATAAGTTTTATAACAACTTTATTGTGATAGTGATTTTTTTTTGTTGATAATTCTCTGGTTTTGGCCATATCTAGTCACCGAATTTTCCTAACCTCATTATCATACTATTTTCATGAAAACTTCTAACAAATGAAATTATACCGTGGAAAATTATAATATTCATCAGTTTTAACTGCTGATTATTGTCAAAATCGATTGATGATTGATATTCATTAGTGGATGTCGAAGGTGTTTCATAGAAACGATGTGAGAAACATTCCACAATTTCTATAACAAAGGCCCAGTGTATCTTCCAAATCAAACGTTGAAGTCATAAAATTCATTGATCGTTTTTTCATACGAAAAGTGTATCGACAATTCTTCAGCAATTAAAATTAAAACTGAATTTCCAGCACACATTCCAATCGACAGAGCTGAAATCAACTACTTCTTATCAGCAAGCCTGAAGGCTTGCTTGATTGCTTTGTGTTCGGTCTCTATCTCATTTTTTTTCTTTCCAATTATAAAGAATCGACAAAAATAACAACATGCTCCAGAATAATATCAACAATCTTCAATGTCAGACTTGAGAGTGGATACTTTCTGAATATCCAACTCATATCCATTGGTTCCTTCATTTGCTTCTTACTTAATTTCTGATATTTGACAATATTGATAAAATGTTGTACGTAATTTTCGTTAACGAATATATATCGTCAGCTTCCTGCCCATATGGCGATAAGGAGAATATAATGAATATCAAATTAATTTATAGTATTAGACATTCATTCTTTATTGGAATCAAATATTATCAAATTATTGAATAAATCATTATTCATTCATAAATTTTTAACCCGAATCTATCCATACTCAAATGTAATTTATGTGAATTGCCGTGTCGCCATCCTATTTTTTTTTTTTTTCTGAATGATGTCCTGAGTGTTTCGAAAATCTAACTACAAATCTGTTTTAATGTAGTTACCACCTGCAATAATATGAATAACAATATCAAAGTATTACTTATTTCCAACGACAATGCAGTGTGATAAAAAAAATTGATAACGATCACTTACTGGAACAAATTTGCAAAAATGACCCATTTGAAAATAACTCTGTTTCTGTTGAATATATGATGTAGTGCCCATGAGGATTGAGAGTTTCACAACGCTTCATTCCTCCACAGTTTACTGCAAGAATACTGAAGCATGATAATACGAGGAGTAACATTGCGATTCTCAATGGTAATTTCATTGTGGCAATCGTAAATGATCTCAAATTTTGAACTGTTTTAGTTAACTACAAAGACAATAATGAAGAAGCAAATTTCAAATATTATTCGAACAACTCGAAATCAAACCGCTAATCCCCACCCTGATGCAGAAGTTACAAATTCTTCTACATCCCGAAGCAGCGCTACAAGATCGAGCAATCATATTTGCTCCATACAGATAATGAAGATGGCACCACCAACTACTCCAATGTTACCGTTAATTATTGTTATTAATTTACATACTGAGATTTATCATGTTATTTTGTTGTTATAATTTTCGCACCAATTGACCAGTTTGTGTTTATATCAGGATCCAGTATGTGCAGCAATATTCACATTGGTTCATGATATCGACGAATACCATAACCCCAAATTTGGAAGAAGACAATTTGGTGAGTCGAAAATTTGACTTAACCTACATTTCATCGTGATTTTTCGAACTTCGCCCTTACCGATATGAAATTTTCGCGGTTTCTCGAACGTTGATCAATGCAATCTACATCCTCATCAGATAATGACAACTAGGGAAGAACAATTGCATGGCAGAATAGCAAAATATTCGGTTGGTGATATAGATGAAACTATTTAATCAGAATGGACAGGAAAAAAGATATGAAAACAAATATTGGTATTACATTCATCAGTTATTTATTCACACAAATAAGAATAAATTTGGATATCTTTTGTGGAAATACGCGTACGCATATACACGATAACAGATACATACATATAGGCACGTGAAATATTCGTATCTGTATTTATATAATTGTATGACCGTAATAGATTACATTTCATATGTTCCAGTTATTATAATTTTACATTATTGAATATAATACGTCTCTTTACTTTGTGTTGATCTTTCCAATAATATTCAATTTTTCCCTCCATACATTCTCACACTCACCTCAATTTAAAATACAATTTATTGTAATTTCTCATCAGCGAATGGCAAATATTTCTCTTTATAATTGTGGTATGAATCTTATTTGTTCTGTGTTTTATTTCTTTTTCACGTATATAAATAAAGTATGTTATACTCTAAGAAGTAATTCAATGTCCTCTCGTGAAATAAATATAATTAAAATACATGTGCGATAAAGACTTGCAATAATCGCGTATTTATAAAAATAAGTAAATCATCCTCAGGTTTTTTTTTCCCGCCTGGTCTATTTTGCCATCTAGAAATCACACAAATAGACATATTCGCTTTGTTTCAAAAAGTACAGTTCCTTGTGTATTTCTCATTATTTCTCATTTGAATGTGACATTTGTGATTCTCATACTTTTCATTATCTGTTTTGCGAGCACTGTGACATTAGTTTTGTTTGCTCATGAGTTGAAGTTCATAAAATGACTGATGATAATCACAATCGGAATGGTACATGATAATAATTCTAGAAAATCTGGAAAATGGAGAACTGAATGGAGAAAAAAAATATTGATCGAGTTATGAAATTTATTTATTCTTTAATGCGGTGGATAATAAATTATTGACCCTTCCTCGAATGTAATGTGAAATCAGAAGATGCGAAATATATCACACTCTCGAGACCAGTGGAGGATTTACATAAAAAATAATATGAATTACAGATGTAAAAAATAAAGAAAATAAATACTGATTTTGGAATGTAATCGATCACCCGCGACCGTTAATATGATTTTTCTTTTAAATTCTCTTCTCTCGCAACTACAAAAAAAAAATATTTAATATTATTGAATTTCTTGAATTGAAAAGTGTTCAATGCTGAACATATGCACGAAAAAATAAATAAATACTAAAATGTAGAAACACTGTGATTTTTCACTTTGCTTACAAATTATTTTTGAAATAATTTGTCGATAATATTAAATGAAGAGTGAAATGCTATATAAAGTTAAGAATAACGTTACTTATAAATTGTAAAATTGTAATACTTATAAAAAAGTGTCAAATTGCTACGACCCGTTCATTTTCGATCGATATTATAAATTCCACGCTGATCAATTTTTATATCATAAAAATTCTTCATAGCGGCAATTAATTCATTAACTAAACAACTTCTATTCCGAATCATTATGAAATGATTATGTATACTACTAAATAATATAATAAAATAAA